>JAXRKP010000064.1:102500-122500 GCA_037039925.1 Doris montereyensis | reverse complement strand
ATGATAGTCTTTTCAAATTTATACTTTTATAAATGAAACGAAAGCCGACATAATTTTTATAACAGAAACGTGGTTGAGAGAGCAAGGAGATGAGCCTCTCATCACAGAAATGATGCCAAAAGGCTATAACTTCCACGGCGAAGCGAGGAAAACAAGGACGGGAGGGGGCGTAGCCATCGTGTACAGGGACTCGTTCCAAATAACCAAATGTAAAGAAAATTCTCAATACGACACTTTTGAACATTGTAAAATAATAATCAACACACCCAATTGTGCCTTATTCTGCGTGTGTGTCTACCATCCCCCCAAGCAAAAAGAACCGCCACACCATCAGCAAATTTGAACAGGATTTTTCTGAATTTCTTGATTCCATTAACAACAAAAACAACGTCTACATGTTAGGGGACTTTAACTATCACCTTGAAAAGTCAACTAATTCATCTGTAAAAAGAGCAATCACACTGATTGACGAACACAGTTTCCAACAACTCGTCACTGACGCAACACATGAGAAACAACACATTCTAGACTTAGTTTTAACAAGAAGCGATTTAGTCAAATCTATAGTAAAAGTGTCAGAATGTTGCATATCAGACCACTACGCCATTTCATTCGAAATCAACGTAGACAAACCCAAGACAACGAGAGAAAAGATCCTCTGCAGAAACATTAAAGGCATTGACATCGACACCTTCAAAGAAGACCTTTTAAATTCATTTTCAGACAGGACACCGAAATCAGCAAATGACTTTGATAGCTCCCTCCGAACAATTCTCGACAAACACGTTCCAATTCGTGAGAAACTCGCCCCAATAAGGACTGCAGCGCCCTGGATCAACGAGAGAGTTCTGAACGGAAAGAAAAAGAAACGAAAAGCCGAGAGACTGTGGAAAAAAACTGGATCGACTGTTCATAAAAACATTTACAGACAAGAAATTAGTTCTCTTGCTAATGTTATTAAAGAAGAAAAATCAATTTATTTAAACAAACAGATACAAGAATCAGTGAATCAAGTTCAAACCTCTATTCAATCTGCAATGACCTTTTGGGTAAAAAGAATGTACAGTACTTACCAACTAACATCCCGGTGAGTGAATTACCTGAAGCTTTCAATCATTTTTTCATCGATAAGATTAAAAAGATACGAGAAAACTTAGATGCCACAAACTCTGATCCCAGGTATCACGTATTTGACGGTAATTCCTTTTCTTCTTTTAAACCTGTAACAGAAGATTTTGTTAAATCTACAATCATGAAATCTACTAAAAAATTGTGTGAACTTGATCCACTGCCAGTAAATCTGTTTCTTAGCTGCCTTGATATCACCTTGCCTCATATTACCAATATTATCAACCAGTCACTAACAAATGGAATTGTTGTCCCTAGTTTTAAGGAGGCCATAGTTAGACCTTTATTAAAAAAGAACAACCTTGATCAAAACGATCTGAAAAATTACAGACCAGTGTCCAACCTACCATTTCTTTCCAAAATATTAGAAAAAGCTGTTTTGAGCCAAATCGACCAACACTTAGATGAAAACTCTTTGAAAGGAACCTATCAGTCTGCTTATAGAAGAAAGCACAGCACAGAGACAGCACTTCTGAAAGTACAATCTGATTTACGGAATTCGACCGATAAAGGAGAACTATCCATTTTAGCCTTGTTAGACCTATCTGCTGCATTTGACACTATAGATCATGGCATTCTTCTTAAACGTTTAGAGTTATCTTTTGGCATCAAAGGCACTGCTCTGGAATGGTTCAGTTCGTACATCAGCAATAGAAAGCAAGCTGTATCAGTCCATGGAAAGCTATCAAATTATTCTGTTCTTCATTTTGGTGTGCCCCAAGGCTCGGTTCTGGGGCCAATCCTTTTTCTTTGTACGCACAACCAATACACAACATCATCAATCAACATCATTTTAATTACCACATTTACGCTGACGACACTCAGCTCTATAAGTCTGCTGAAATATCCGGACTGCCATCTGTCATAACTTCCCTTAATGATTGCGCCACCCAGATTTCTTCGTGGATGACATCCAATAAATTGAAATTAAATGAGAACAAAACAGAAGTTATAGCAATAGGAAGCAAAGCCAAAGTAGAAGCCGCTAAATTAAGATATGTTAAAATCTGTGGCGAAGAAATTCCTGTTGTCAAAAAAGTAAGAAATTTAGGAGTTATCATGGATTGTACCATGTCCATGGAAGACCATATCTCACATTTGAGAAAAGTTTGCTATCTGGAATTAAAAAGAATATGTCATATCAGGAAATACATCACTCCTGAAGCAACAAACAAATTAATTTGCTCATTTGTTCTTTCAAGAATTGATTACTGCAATTCTCTGCAGGCTGGACTTCCACTGACACAAATCAAGAAACTGCAGATAATACAAAACAATGCCGCCAGATTAGTTATGGAAGTTTCAAAAAGAGAACACATTACGCCAATACTTAAACACCTACACTGGCTCCCAATAAAATCCCGCATTGACTACAAGATAGCTACAATCACGTACCAATGCCTGCACGAGGCTGACTTTCCAGTCTACTTAAAAGAGTTAGTTCCTAAATACACACCGAACAGATCACTGCGCTCAGCGAGCAAGAAAATGATACAAACACCCAAAACTAAACTTAAGACTTTCGGAGATAGGGCCCTACAAACACAAGCAGCCAAAATTTGGAACATTTTACCATGGGACGTCCAGTCTGCAGAGTCTTTGAATATACTGAAATCTCGCTTGAAGACCCACTACTTCTCCAACATATTTAGATGAATTTTATTGAATTGCGTGCTTTTACTGAATTGATTGTGATACTATTTTTTATTGATGCATCTGTTTTATGTAAAATGTTTTAGCCATAGCATGCCATGCCTGTGTAATCATTTTGCTTGTAATGCGCCTTGAGCTCTTCTGAGGAAGGCGCAATATAAATATTCTTCTTATCTTATCTTATCTTTTGATCTTTAAACCTTTTCTTCTTTAAACCTGTAGATTTTGTTAAATCTACAATCATGAAATCTACTAAAAAATTGTGAACTTGATCCACTGCCAGTAAATCTGTTTCTTAGCTGCCTTGATATCACCTTGCCTCATATTACCAATATTATCAACCAGTCACTAACAAATGGAATTGTTGTCCCTAGTTTTAAGGAGGCCATAGTTGGGACCTTTATTAAAAGAACAACCTTGATCAAAACGATCTGAAAAAATTACAGACCAGTGTCCATACCATTTCTTTCCAAAATATTATAAAAAGCTGTTTTTGAGCCAAATCGACCAACACTAGATGAATAGATAAAGGATCTATCAGTCTGCTTATAGAAGAAAGCACAGCACAGAGACAGCACTTCTGAAAGTACAATCTGATTTACGGAATTCGACCGATGGAGAAACTATCCATTTTAGCCTTGTTAGACCTATCTGCTGCATTTGACACTATAGATCATGGCATTCTTCTTAAACGTTTAGAGTTATCTTTTGGCATCAAAGGCACTGCTCTGGAATAGTTCAGTTCGTACATCAGCAATAAAGCAAAGGTGTATCAGTCCATGGAAAGCTATCAATTATTCTGTTCTTCATTTTGGTTGATAGATAGGGGCCAATCCTTTTTCTTTGTACGCACAACATACACAACATCATCAATCAACATCATTTTTAATTACCACATTTACGCTGACGACACTCAGCTCTATAAGTCTGGACTGCCATTGTCATATTGCGCCACCCAGATTTCTTCGTGGATGACATCCAATAAATTGAAATTAAATGAGAACAAAACATTATAGCAATAGGAAGCAAAGCAAAAAGTCACAAATTAAGATATGTTAAAATCTAGATACATAGAGTTATAGATTGTACCATGAGATGACATATCCAGAGAGAAAAGTTTGATCTGGAATTAAAGAAATGTCATATCAGAATAGAAGAAAGACAAATTAATTTGCTCATTAGATTAAGATATTGATTAGATCTGAGAGAGAGAGAGAAAGAGAACTGAGATAATACAAAACAATGAGATTAGAGATAAATAGAGAGACCTACACTGGCTCCCAGAAAAGACTACAAGATAGCTATTGATGGAATGCCTGAGAGAATTTCCAGAGAGTTAGAATTGATGATCACTGCCTCAGACAGCAATCAGAAATGATATAATACAAAACTAAACTTAAGATTTCGAGATGGAGTTTCAAAACAGTTACACAAGCAGCCAAAATTTGGAACATTTTACCATGAGAGCAGAGTCTTTGAATATAAGAAAGCTCGCTTGAAGACCCACTACTTCTCCAGATAGAGATGAATTTTAGAGAGTTCTTTTACTGAATTGATTGTGATACTATTTTTTAGAGCATCTGAGAGAGAGAGAGAGAGAGAGCCAGACTAAAGAACAGAGACAATGAGACAAAGACAATAGACAAAATTTGGAATCTTATCTTTATTGTTAGTGGGAGATGCAACCAATACGCCAGTGTTGCTTCAATAGGAATATGAAGAGCATACAAATCGCTTGAAGACACACTATTCTGAAAACAGATGAATTTTTATTGAATTACGTTCTTTTGATAGATTAGAGAGATAGTAGATGCATCTGAGAGAGAAAATGTTTTAGCCAGAGAGAGAGAGGAGACAGAGATCATAGAGAGTAGATAGATAGATAGAGAGAATAGAGAGGAGAGATCTTTAGTTAGAGAGAGAGAGAATAGAGAGAGAGAGAAAGAGTGAGAGAGAGGGAAGGGAGGAGAGAGAAGAGAGAGAGAGAGAGAGAGAGAGAGAGAGAGAAAGAGATAGAGAGAGAGAGAGAGAGAGAGAGAGAGAGAGAGAGAGAGAGAGAGAGAGAGAGAGAGAGAGAGAGACAGAGAGACAGAGACAGATAGATAGAGAGAGAGAGAGAGAGAGAGAGAGAGAGAGAGACAGAGAGACAGAGAGAGAGAGAGAGAGAGAGAGAGAGAGAGAGAGAGAGAGAGAGAGAGAGAGAGAGAGAGATCAGAAGAGAGAGAGAGAGAGAGAGAGAAAGAGGAGAGAAGAGAGAGAGAGAGAGAGAGAGAGAGAGAGAGAGAGAGAGAGAGAGAGAGAGAGAGAGAGAGAGAGAGAGAGAGAGAGAGAGAGAGAGAGAGAGAGAGAGAGAGAGAGAGAGAGAGAGAGAGAGAGAGAGACAGACAGACAGACAGACAGACAGACAGAGACAGACAGAACAGACAGACAGACAGACAGACAGACAGAAAGAAGGGTTTAATAATATATTTTGTGTCTTATTAATACTTGCTTTACTAGGCCAATTTTAACAGACCTAGAACAGATACAAAAAAGGGGAGTGAGCGATGGGAATGGAAAAAAGGTAAAATTCACTAGATCGTAGATAGTTGTACTGGCACGTATATGAATGTAGGTGGATATATGAAGAACATTGTCATCGTCTGTGCTTAGATTGCAAGGAATAAACGATCATTTGTATCTTTCTTTCTGTGTTCTTTGAGATAAAATCTATTGCTTCTTTCTAATAATCTACATTCTCAGTACGATGGATGTATCTGATCTTGTTTAATAGACTTAGCTTTCTTACCTATCGACTTTTTCAAGTTCGACAAAGGATGGTAATTTGTGTGTTATTATATTTGATGACTGTTTAACACACCTATCAATGTTTTTAATTTGACTGAGTGAGATTTTTTTCCATAACAAGCAATACCAAAAGTTATAATACTTTCAATTTTGGATGAGTAAAATATTTTCATAATGGTATCACTGAAATGGAAAACATTCAGCTTTCTGAAAAAAGAACTGTCTTTGATTTAAAGATTTCGAAAGATTTTCAACATGATGATGCCGTTTCAATTCAATATCAACACATAATCCTAGGTATTTGTATGAGGCAACAAAATCTATATTGTTTCCATGTATAATTGCCGATGCAGTGGGATCTTTCTTTTTCTCAAATCAAATACAAGTTATTTCGTTTTAGAGACAGTTACAATTAAACAGCAGTCTTCACACCATTTTAACAAAGCTTTGGATCTCATCTTTATAACAATATTCACATTGGTTAATAAGACATGAAACAGAAGAGTTGTTGGTAAACTTTATCAGTGTCATGCTTTTATGACGACTTATGTTATCATAGGTGGAAATGGTGTATAAAACAGGAGAAAAGAACGCACACACACACACACACACACACACACACACACACACACCCATTTAAAAAACAATGGATGTCAGAGCAACAGGTCAGAGGTAATTGAAAACAATGATCTTTGACTTTTTTTTGGTATTAGCCTTACTTCTGATGTTTTCCAAATATTTGGAATCAATTTATTTGAAAGTGGAAGGTTGAGAAATAAAGAAAAATATTGGTTCCAGTTGCTAACTAGAGGATTTAAAGATGAAACCTTAAATTTTGTATGGACCCAGAGCTTTATGCACATTGACCTTGTTGAATTGCTCTGACACACATTTCTCATATATATATATTTAGTATAAATGTTTTCAGTACCAACTTGCAATACTTTTGAACAGCAGCAATCCTGGCTTTTATAGTACAACATATTAATGTTGGAAGTGTTGGCCTGTATCGCTTCTAAAAAAAATCGTTATAAATTGAAAGAATCGATAATGAGCTACTTTTATGACATCATTGTGACGGGAAACAACTGATCAACTGAATAATTCAATAAACTTGATTTGTCCCATTTTGCTCAACAATGTCTTTCTCAATAATATCCACTCGTTCTCTAATGTCAAAAAATGATGAAATGTGAGCCTTGTTACAAATGGAATCTTGCATCAAAGACATCAGAGAAACTGAAATTGAACGACAGCAAAACAGAATTGATAACTTTCAACTCAAAGTATACTCTTCGGAAAATCAATGTGAACAACATTCTTGTTGGCAAAAATACCATTGAAGTCAGTGGATCTGTCAGAAATCTAGGTTTCTTCTTCGACCAAACTCTATCAATGGACAACCACATCAACAAAATCAAACAGAAATGCTACATAAACCTGAGATGTATCCACAAAATTGGTCAGCACTTGGATAAAGAAACGAACAGACTGTTGGTTAAAGCAATTTTTATCAATCATCTCGACTACTACAATAATCTTCTATACAACATCCCAACTCATCAAATAAAATAAAAGTTTAAAAATCAAAAATTAGTCTGGTCGTGTTGTCACCAAAATGAAATCAAGAGACGACATCACACCATTAAAAAAAACCCCATTAACATGTTCAACTCATTACATGGAACAACACCTGCATATCTTGCTGAGCTTTTTTTCTTCTTTGTTTTCTTTCTTTTTTCTTTTTTTTTTTTTGTTTCGAGTAATTGATATCTATTATTATTATTATTATTATTATTATTATTATTATTATTATTATTATTATTATTATTATTATCACAATAGAGTTTTATCAACAACGTTAGTATTTTTTTTTGAAAAATAGTTATTTATAAACTTTTCTTGGGTCTGACGATTCATTCATACTGTTAAGAGACTCATGCTGGATCGACCACAGCTTACGCATTCTTTTTTAAACTACTGTATCGGCTTCTTTTTGCTGGTTTTCATCTTTTTGCTGAGCTATTACAACCCTACCATCCACCACGTCCTCTGATGTTAGAGAGTAAGTGCCTCCTAGCCACACCTATTCCAAACACACAACTAGGCGAGAAAACCTTTTCATTCAATGAACCTAAAAAATCAGGACCTCTCTTCCAAGGGCTATCAAGCACAGCGAAACCATCCATTCCTTAAGAAAATGTCGAATGACACTTTATTATTATTATTATTATTATTGTTATTATTGTTATTATTATTATTATTATTATTATTATTATTATTATTATTATTATTATTATTATTATTATTATTATTATTATTATTATTATTATTATTATTATTATTATTATTATTATTATTATATATTATTATTATTATTATTATTATTATTATTATTATTATTATTATTATTATTATTATTATTATTATTATTATTATTATTATTATTATTATTATTATTATTATTATTATTATTATTATGTTATTATTATTATTATTATTATTATTATTATTATTATTATTATTATTATTATTATTATTATTATTATTATTATTATTATTATTATTATTATTATTATTATTATTATTATTATTATTATTATTATTATTATTATTATTATTATTATTATTATTATTATTATTATTATTCTTCTTCTTATTGTTATTATTATTATTATTATTCTTTCTTCTTCTTCTTCTTCTTCTTCTTCTTCTTCTTCTTCTTCTTCTTCTTCTTCTTCTTCTTCTTCTTCTTCTTCTTCTTCTTCTTCTTCTTCTTCTTCTTCTTCTTCTTCTTCTTCTTCTTCTTCTTCTTCTTCTTCTTCTTCTTCTTCTTCTTCTTCTTCTTCTTCTTCTTCTTCTTCTTCTTCTTCTTCTTCTTCTTCTTCTTCTTCTTCTTCTTCTTATTATTATTATTATTATTATTATTATACTAATTATTATTGATTATTCATTTTCCTTTGCTACTTTCTCTTGAAAACATTGTAATCGACATTGATAGAGTGACGACGTGTTTAATCGGTTAATTTGAGCCGAAACCTCAATCGTCCGTTAACTCATATAGTATAGATTGCTGTCTTATCTTTAATCTTGTTGCTAGTGTTGGCCTTGATTGAATTTTTTTTTTGCCTCCTATTTTGTGCCATTTGTGAGATTGGACGGCGACATTTGTTATAAAACTGATCTGATGATGGTGGTTTTGTCTATTAGTCAGTTGTGCTGAATGTCTATCATTTAACCAGCTAATTTTGAAGTCAAGGTGAGTTTTTTGTTATTGCATATATGTATGTATAATGTATGTGTTTATGTATGTATATATGTATGTATGTATGTATGTATGTATGTATGTATGTATGTATGTATGTATGTATGTATGTATGTATGTATGTATGTATGTATGTATGTATGTATGTATTTATTTATTTATGTATGTAGGTTCGTATGTATGTACATGTATATTGTATGTGTGTATATAGGTATGTATGTAAGTGTGCATGCATGTATGTACATGTATATTGTATGTATGTATGTATGTATGTATGTATGTATAAATGTATGTATATATGCATGTATATAGGAATGTATGCGGGCTGGCAGGCTGGTAAGAAGGTAAGGAGATAGGTATGTAGGTAGGTAGGTAGAAATACAGTTAATTAGAAGGGTAGGTAGTATTATACTACAGTATTTATATTGAATGATATCTAAATCTATGCTTGCAATAAATTCTTAAAAAGTCACATACACAAGAGTACTAAAAATTCTGCTTATTATCAATAAGTACGAAGCAGCAGGTGTAAATGAAATTATCTAGAATGATATTCTTGCCAGGTGCCAAATTAAGATTTTTATTTTGTGTTCACTGATTTTAACAGGTGTAAATGAAATTATCTGGAATGATATTCTCGCCAGGTGCCAAATTAAGATTTTTATTTTGTGTTCACTGATTTTAACAGGTGTAAATGAAATTATCTGGAATGATATTCTCGCCAGGTGCCAAATTAAAACTTTTATTTTGTGTTCACAGATTTTAATCTATAGTGTAAACGGGCTCCCAGTGAGAATGGTAAACTCATTTATCACACACGCAACCAACAACTAAAAACAAAGGACAGTTCAAATTGCCTGAGAATAACCACAGACAATATATGACATTGAAATGGATGTCATAGGGCACAATGTAGGAAAGCAAATGACACGTCAGCTCTCCTCAGAAAAAAAGCCTCAACCCTTTACAATTTAGAACTGTGTCGAAATACCGGACTGTCCTATGATATAATCATTTATAATAATAGAAATTCACGATTTATATAGCGTCTATATCCATAACGATAATGTGCTCAAGGGTGCTTTACAATGACAGCATGATAATAGAAGATTATGACGCAAGCAGGACGACAATGATAATAATAGAGTATAACTGTGTGCCTAGATAATAAACGACAATTAATTACACATCTAAAACACAAATAATATACACATACTCTATAAGAATCACGTATTCAACTTACTGTATCGAATGACGAGTGAAAAAGTTATCAATGTTTTTTTGAAGGAGTTAAGTGATTTGGAATTTCGTGTAAGAGGTGATAGAGAGTTCAAGACAGCGGGGACAGAAAATCTAAAGGCATGATAAAAAAAATGATTTTGACATTTTACGATCAAGTGATAAGACTTTATTATAGGATCTAAGCTGCCGACTTGGACAATGAAGATTGATAAGTGACTTCAAATACTCAGTGGCAATGGCATCATCATGGTAAATGCATTTAAAGACAAGACAGGTAATTTTAGACTCAATTCTCTTCTCCATCGATAGTCAGGGAAGCGGATGCAGGACATGTCTGATGTAATCTCGCCTTTTTTTTTCTTTTTTCGTCACAATTTTATTCTTGCGGCCTTGTTCTGTACGAATTGCAGTCCACGCAGTATGTATGTATGTATACTGGCAGACCGTAGAGAAGAGAATCGCAATAATCCAGACGACTACTGAATTTGCAGATTTCAACATCTAGGACGTCTCTAATACGGCTTATATATTTTTTAGAATAAAATGTTTGGTTTGCGATACTTTCATTATGTGGTGGTTAATCATGGAGAGTTATGAATAAGAATATCGTCGATGGCTAGTTCATTGATGATTGTTTTTGCGCCTTTTTTCTTGAACACAAATAAGTTCAGTCTTCTCGTAATTGAACTTAAGTTTGTTTAGAGTCATCCAAGACTTCATGTTGAGCACACCCTCGGTGATTGTTTCTGATGCTGTCTCACTGTCATTTGACGACGCTGGAGAGTTGATCTAGAGCTGAGTGTCGTCGGCGTAGAGATGATATTGGATTCGAAAAATTCCAAGGTTGAAAAGCAAGTCTCGTATATGAGTCATCGCACGTAAGTTAGTCCGTGAACGTCAATTCAATTCAAAAGTCAATTCAGTATGAAAGTCAAAACAATCCGAAAGTCAATTTAGTCCAAAAGTCAACTCAGTCCGAAAGTCAAACTCAGTCCGAAAGTCAGTTCAGTTTGAAAGTCAACTCAGTCCGAAAGTCAACTCAGACCGAAAGTCAACTCAGTCCAAAAGTCAACTCAGTCCGAAAGTCAGTTCAGTTCGAAAGTCAATTCAGTCTGAAAGTCAACTACGTCCGAATGTAAGTTCAGTCCCAATGTCAGTTCAGTCCGAAAGTCAGTTCCGTCCGAAAATTAGTTCAGTCCGAAAGTCAACTCAGTCCGAAAGTCAACTAAGTGCGGAAGTCACTTCCAGTCCAATTGTCAACTCAGTTCAAAAGTCAATTCAGTTCAAAAGTCAACTCAGCCCAAAAGTCAATTCAGTCCGAAAGTCAACTAAGTCCGAAAGTCAGTTCAGTCCAAAAGTCAACTCAGTCCGAAAGTCAATTCAGTCCGAAAGTTATTTCGGTCCGAAAGTCAACTCAGTCCGAAAAGTCAGTTCAGTCCGGAAGTCAATTCAATCCGAAAGTCAACTGAATCCGAAAGTCAAGTCAGTCCAAAAGTCAGTTCAGTCTAAAAGTCAACTCAATCTGAAAGTCAGTTCAGTCCGAAAGTCAAAACAATCCGAAAGTCAGTTCAGTCTGAAAGTCAATTCTGTCCGAAAGTCAGTTCAGTCTGAAAGTCAACTTAGTCCGAAAGTCAACTTAGTCCGAAAGTCAAGTAAGTCAGAAAGTCAGTTCAGTCCAAAAGTCAACTGAATCTGAAAGTCAGTTCAGTCCGAAAGTCAAAACAATCTGAAAGTCAGTTCAGTCTGAAAGTCAATTCAGTCCAAAAGTTAACTCAGTCCAAAAATCAATTCAGTCCAAAAGTCAACTAAGTCCGAGAGTCAGTTCAGTTCAAAAGTAAGTCAACTCAGTCCAAAAGTCAACTCAGTCCGAAAGGAATTCAGTCCCAAAGTCAACTCAGTCCGAAAGTCAACTCAGTCCAAAAAGTCAACTAAATCCGAAAGTCAAAACAATCTGAAAGTCAATGCAGTTAAAAGTCAACTCAGTCCGAAAGTCAACTCAATTCAAAGGCAACTAAGTCCGAAAGTCAGTTCAGTCCAAAATTCAACTCAGTCTGAAAGTCAGTTCAGTCCAAAAGTCAACTCAGTCTGAAAGTCAGTACAGTCCAAAAGTCAACTCAATCCGAAAGTCAACTCAGTCTAAAAGTCAACTTAATCCGAAAGTCAACTCAATCCGAAAGTCAATTCAGTCCAAAAGTCAATCTAGTCCAAAAGTCAACTAAGTCCGAAAGTCAGTTCAGTCCAAAAGTCAACTAAATCCGAAAGTCAGTTCAGTCCAAAAGTTAACTCAGTCCAAAAGTCAACTCAGTCCGAAAGTCAACTGAGTCCAAAAGTCAACTAAATCCGAAAGTCAAAACAATCTGAAAGTCAATGCAGTTAAAAGTCAACTCAATCCGAAAGTCAATTTAGTCTGAAAGTCAACTCAGTCCGAAAGTCAATTCAGTCCGAAAGTCAATGCAGTCCAAAAGTCAGTTCAGTCCGAAAGTCAACTCAATCTGAAAGTCAGTTCAGTCCAAAAGTCAACCCTTTCCAAAAGTCAATGCAGTTAAAAGTCAATTCAGTCCGAAACTCAATTCAGTCCGAAAGTCAATTCAGTCCGAAAGTCAATTCAGTCCGAATACAGTAGAGTACAGGCAGCTGAAATGAAACATGTCCAAAAAGTAGTAAGGATAACTAGTACAAAATGAAAATACAACAATAAGAGATCAAACCAAAGCAGATGTCATTAAATGTAAGATAGAAATAAATCAGTTTAGATGGTTTGGACGTAAACAGAATGAAGAATAGCTAGATCAGTATATAACGCAAAAACCTAAAGTAAAAAATCAAAAGGTAGACCTCGAAGAAAGTGAGACGAAGATATAAAAGAGAAATTTAAGTTTCAGCGAAGGAAACAGAAAATGTTAGAGCAGGGTCGCCTGGATAAAGATCATTCCGATACACCGGAAGGTAGAATTAGAACTGATGACAAAGAAAGAATTTTTTTAGTAGCAGTAATTGGTGAATGTTATTGAGCACCTATTTTGCGCCCTTGACTTAGTAGAGCGAGGATCTCGTTGTCTTGTTTGAATAAAACAACAGGCATAAATATTTGGATCTAATATTTATTATGTATTCTAATCAAAATCACTTTGATTTGCATTCACATTTATAAAGGTTTTTAGCTCGTGCTCTATTTGTGGGAGGAGTTCCGTAGTCAAGTTCCACCCCTTATTTTAACATCTATCACCAAAGCTTTCTTGGATTAAAGGGGGCATACAGTAGGGGAATTGGAGCGGGGGGGGGTGTCAGGGTTAGGGATTGGACCGTCCGAGATCCAAAGTCTTTAGGTCGATCCGTCCGAGAGCCGAAAGTCTTTAGGTCTGTACGTCCAAGATCCGACAGTCTTTAGGTCGATCCGTCCCAGATCCGAAAGTCTTTAGGTCGATCCGTCCGAGTTCCGAAAGTCTTTAGGTCGGTCCATCCCAGATCCGAAAGTCTTTAGGTCGGTCCGTCCCAGATCCGAAAGTCTTTAGGTCGGTCCGTCCCAGATCCGAAAGTCTTTAGGGTCGGTCCGTCCCAAATCCGAAAGTCTTTAGGTCGATCCGTCCGAGTTCCGAAAGTCTTTAGGTCGGTCCGTCCCAGATCGAAAGTCTTTAGGTCGGTCCGTCCCAGATCCGAAAGTCTTTAGGTCGGTCCGTCCCAGATCCGAAAGTCTTTAGGTCGGTCCGTCCCAGATCCGAAAGTCTTTGAGTCGGTCCGACCCAGATCCGAAAGTCTTTAGGTCGATCCGCCCGCGTTCCGAAAGTCTTTAGGTCGGTCCGTCCCAGATCCGAAAGTCTTTAGGTCGATCCGTCCGAGTTCCGAAAGTCTTTAGGTCGGTCCGTCCCACATCCGAAAGTCTTTAGGTCGGTCCGTCCCAGATCCGAAAGTCTTTAGGTCGGTCCGTCCCAGATCCGAAAGTCTTTAGGTCGGTCCGTCCGAGTTCCGAAAGTCGCAGACATTATGAGTCCGACCCGGCTTTACCTTACAGCTCTTCCAACCATGTCAAACTCAATTGACGTATGTATTGGTTTCAATAAGACTTTTGACCACGTGTGTCATGAGGAATTTTGAGCTGCTATTAGGCATTAAGAAATAGGCCAGAAATTGATACAGACGATACAGCACTTGAAAGCCAAAACCATGAGCTCACAAGTGAAAGTGGGGTGGTGGGTGGGGGGGAGAAAGGGGGGGGCTACTTGTTTCACGCCTCCGTTTGTTCTGTTCCATCAAGGTTGTTTTTGTCACCAACCCTGTTCAACATTCGCCCTTAAATGAATACAATACGTAGTTGAAGATCTTTTTTTGTCAGCGCAATCACCATTGGAGTACAAACGAGCCAAATAAATTTTAGGTTCGCAGATGACGTCGATCGTTTAGCAGGTGGTAAGGATAATTTGGCCCCAATCTTGTAAAACAATTATTGGACAAAAAACACTTTTTGTCGCTTACAAAATTCGAAATTGCATAGGAAAGGCGAAGAAGACATTAAGACAAGCATCACGATCAATGAAACAAACGTTTGAAAGAGAGAAACAGTTGAAGCAATCTTGGCTCTATCATATCGGTAACATACGTATAAATGACGACTTGTGGCTGTAGCTTTATTCCATCATATTGGTAACATATGTATAAATGACGATTTATGGCTGTAGCTTTATTCCATCATATTGGTAACATATGTATAAATGACGACTTGTGGTTGTAGCTTTATTCCATCATATTGGTAACATATGTATAAATGACGACTTGTACTTATCATATTATGGCTATGTATAAATGCTTTATTCCCATCATATTGGTAACATATGTATAAATGACGACTTATGGCTGTAGCTTTATTCCATCATATTGGTAACATATGTATAAATGACGACTTTATGGCTGTAGCTTTATTCCATCATATTGGTAACATATGTATAAATGACGATTTATGGCTGTAGCTTTATTCCATCATATTGGTAACATATGTATAAATGACGACTTGTGGCTGTAGCTTTATTCCATCATATTGGTAACATATGTATAAATGACGATTTATGGCTGTAGCTTTATTCCATCATATTGGTAACATACGTATAAATGACGACTTATGGCTGTAGCTTTATTCCATCATATTGGTAACATATGTATAAATGACGATTGTGGCTGTAGCTTTATTCCATCTTATTGGTAACATATGTATAAATGACGACTTATGGCTGTAGCTTATTCCATCATATTGGTCATACTATAAATGACGACTTTGTTTGATTCTTCATATTGATAACATCTTCATTGACGACTTATCTCAGCTCTCTCTTAAAATTAGTTCATTTTTACTGATATGATCCTTCACTGTTTTCCATCTTTGGCGATTCACTTTAGTTAGTTCATTAAGGGCGTATGTGCCGTAAAATGTAGGTCAGTACTAATTTGACGCGATTTCTTTGATTCTGTCTTATCTGATCCAGATCTTCATTAGTTTGTTTAAAGCGATTGGAGAGCTGATTCTTTCTCTTAAAACAAAACATGTAAATAGAATAGTAAAAGACCCTATCGGAAAACTGGCAGCTAACCCTAATGACAATCGCATCCAATTATTTCAAAAGTAAATTAAAAGATGATTCAGTAAATGCCCGAAGGGCTGTCCAATGAGAACCGAGAACAGTAAACGCCTTAAGGGCTGTCCAATAAGAACCAGGAACAGTAAACGCCTTAAGAGCTGTCCAATGAGAACCGAGAACAATAAACGCCTTAAGGGCTGTCCAATGAGAGCCAGGAACAGTAAACGCCTTAAGGGCTGTCCAATAAGAACCAGGAACAGTAAACGCCTTAAGGGCTGTCCAATGAGAACCGAAAACAGTAAACACCTTAAGAGCTGTCAAAGAAGAACCGAGAACAGTAAACGCCTTAAGAGCTGTCAAAGAAGAACCGAGAACAGTAAACGCCTTAAGAGCTGTCCAATGAGAACCGAGAACAGTAAATGCCTTAGAACAGGGCTGTCCAATGAGAACCGAGAACAAACCTAAATGAAACGCCTTAAGAGCTGTCCAATGAGAACCGAGAACCAGGAACAGTAAACGCCTTAAGGGCTGTCCAATGAGAACCGAGAACAGTAAACGCCTTAAGGGTTGTCCATTGAGAACCGAGAACAGTAAACGCCTTAATGGCTGTCCAATAAGAACCAGGAACAGTAAACGCCTTAAGGGCTGTCCAATGAGAACCGAAACAGTAAACGCCTTAAGGGCTGTCCAATAAGAATCGAGAACAGTAAACGCCTTAAGGGCTGTCCAATGAGAACCGAGAACAGTAAACGCCTTAAGGGCTGTCCAAGGAGAATCGAGAACAGTAAACGCCTTTGAAACCGAGCTGTCTGTCAATGAGAACCGAGAACATTCAAGAAACCAATAAATTCGAAGTGAAGAAACGCTTTAGAACTAAGTAACAACAAGGCTTCAGGTGAGGATGGGATACACGCATGCTATCTTAAACGCGGTACCCACTTCCTCCTTTGAAGAAAAAAAGTCGATATAATAGTTATAATAAAAATAAAAATAATAACAATAACAATAATAATAATAATAATAATAATAATAATAATAATAATAATAATAATAATAATAATAATAATAATAATATAATAAATAATAATAATAATAATAATAATAATAATAATAATAATAATAATAATAATAATAATAATAATAATAATAATAATAATAATAATAAATAATAATAATAATAATAATAATAATAATAATAATAATAATAATAATAATAATAATAATAATAATAATAATAATAATAATAATAATAATAATAATAATAATAATAATAATAATAATAATTATAATAATAACAATTATAATAATAATAATAATATAATAATTATAACCATAATAGTAACAATGATAATAATAACTTTCCATTATAAATCCATTGGCCCCATTACAAATAGTCAAATGTACATTAATATAATCACGGATAAACAATTAAAACAAATCCATTTACATAGACTAAATCTTAAAACCTTGTTATGGTGTAAATTATTATTAGGTATTGACTCGGTTACACATATGTGCTCGCGCACCACCTCTTCCTACACACACACACACACACACACACACACATACACAATTACACACACGCACACACACACACCACAAATGCACACGCACAATCGAACAGCAGCAAGATTATAAACGCATTCACTGCGTAAACAAGCTAAAACTCATAGCCGAGACTTAAAAGCGTCAATTGTCTCACTGTCCTCACGTGTTTTGGTAGGCAAAGTGTCAATTGTCTCACTGTTCCTCACGTGTTTTGGTAAGCAAAGTGTCTATTGTATCACTGTCTCTCAGGTGTTTTGGTAGGCAAAGTGTCAATTGTCTCACTGTCCCTCAAGTCTTTTGGTAGGCAAAGTGTCAATTGTCTCCTGTTCTCACGTGTTTTGGTGGGCAAAGTGTCAAGTGTCTTACTGTCCCTCACGTGTTGTGGTAGGCAAAGTGTCAATTGTCTCTCTCTCTCCCTCACGTGTTTTGGTAGGCAAAGTGTCAATTGTCTCACAGTCCCTCACATGTTTTTGGTAGGCAAAGTGTCAATGTCTCACTGTCCCTAACGTGTTTTGGTAGGCAAAGTGTCAATTGTCTCACTGTCCCTCACGTGTTTTGGTAGGCAAAGTGTCAATTGTCTCACTGTCCCTCAAGTCTTTTGGTAGGCAAAGTGTCAATTGTCTCACTGTCCCTCGTGTTTTGGTAGGCAAAGTGTCAATTGTCTCACTGTCCCCACGTGTTTTGGTAGGGCGTTCCAATACTGTGGCGTCAAAAGCCAAATTACTCTTCACTAATTTTAAAGTTTGTTTTTTGTTGTTTTTAAATGCTGTTACTATTGCTGGATCGAAGGTTCCTTGATGGGATATGCACGCTCAAAGATTGCTTATGTAGATTGGTCCCTGGCCATGAAGAGCTTTGAAAACAATAGTTCATATTATTTCATAGACAATTCTTTATTGGACCGGAGCAGTGTAGCTCAAACAAAGGAGTTTTGCCGTGTTGAATTTACCTTTTTGCTTTAAACGCCTGGCTGCACAGTGTTGTACATGTTGTAAACGTTTGATTCTCTCTTTGGATACTATTACATTATCGAGAATTGCATGCAATAATATTATTTAGACAATACAAGAGTTAACGAGTAATGTTGTTACTTCTAGTGTAGTATGTTTTTTATCCTGCTAATTGTTCTTATGTCGATGAACATAATTCTGATCCCATTGTTGACCTGCCTGACTATGGACAACTCCGAGAGATGTCGATGAGCATCATTGTGATCCCATTGTTGGCCTGTCTGACTATGGACAACTCCGAGTCGAAGCATATTCCAAGATTATTCACACAATTCTAAAATTCAACATTACTCTCACTAATTCGATTTTAAAATTCAATATTACTCTCACTAATTCGATTCTAAAATTCAATATTACTCTTACTTATTCGATTCTAAAATTCAATATTAATCTCATTAATTCGATTCTAAAATTCAATATTACTCTCACAAATTCGATTCTAAAATTCAGTATTACTCTCACTAATTCGATTCTAAAATTCAATATTACTCTCACTAATTCGATTCTGTTTTATGCTCATATCTTTCAATAATCGTGATTTACCTGCTATCGTAGCTTCTGTCTTATTATGATTTAACATCAGCCTATTTATTTTGTTCATCCATACATTAATCGCAGAGATACAACTCTTAAACTTGTCCACAAGACATGAGAGTTCAACCATCTTTGCTGAACTATGTATTTGGATATCGTCAGCATAAAAATGATTTTTTCACGCCAAATTTAGCTATAACATCTGCAAGATGCTGCATGTAAACAGTAAACAGAACAGGACCAAGAATATAGCCTTGTGGAACTCCAAATTCTAAACAACGACTGGTAGATCTTAGACTTGTCACCACAACGTTCTGTTAACAATTCTTTAGATGGGATTCAAACTAGTGTAGTGCTAATCCTTTGAGTCAAAAACCGACTCAAGTCTTGTCAACAGAGCGGTATGGCCATTAGTGATATACTCGATGACACGGTCAGAAAAAAACGAACACTTCGACTTAATTACATGATCGCTCCTAGAAATACTAAAACCTGGAGAACCAAAAGACCCAGCAAAAATTATGAGGCTAATAACCTTGCTTGACACGATTAGGAAGGCTATATCTATCCTTACACTGCACATAATAAAGCCTCAAGTAGAAAAGTAACTTCCCCCAAAGTCAAGCATTGCAGACGTGGTTTGGACATATAAATGACTGGCAGCAAAAACCAACGCCGAAGATATAAACATACAGGGATTAACATGTCAGCAGCATTTGACACCATCGATTGACATAATATGCTAAACATTCTAAAAACCATCATAGACGAAGACTAACTGAGAATAATACGATACCTGCTCAGCAACATCACAACAAGGACAAAATCAAGGGGACACAGAATGAAAGCCTTTTGAAATTAACGTAGGAACACCACAAGGTGACAGCCTCAGTCCCATACTGTTTATTATATTATATCTAGAGAACGCGATGAGAGAGGTACGGAAAATCATACCATCGTCTACGTTTGGTCTAGAAAATGCACTACCAAGAGAAATAGCATAGTACGCTGATGATGTTGACTTTGTTGGTTTACAACAATATGAACATTGACGAAATTCAAAATGTCACGGAAAAACATAGACTCAAATTTGAACATTAACAAAGACGGAATTTACAGCCCTAGCACGAAATTACGCCACATGGAGAATTACCAAGAAAGTAGACTCTCTTGAGTCAAAGGAGGTAAAGAAAACGTAGGAAAAGGAAACACAGTTATCAACAAACGCTTTACGTAGCAGTATAGAATACATACTATAATATTATTATG
>JAXRKP010000064.1:92500-97500 GCA_037039925.1 Doris montereyensis | reverse complement strand
AGGACCTCATGGTTTTACGTCATGCAACCTAACCATTCGGCCACGTACGCTACAGAGTGTTTATAGTTAAAAGTTAATCATCCGTAAAGTCTTGATCACCATGCTAATATGCCACATGAAAATGTACAAACAGCGGGGCAAAGGGCATGTCCAAAATGATGAATGATGACATAAAATAATATTAAAGCTCCGTAGAAACAAAGACAAACAGTGGGGCAAAGGGCATGTCCAAAGTGATGAATGATGACATGAAATAATATTAAAGCCCCCGTAGAAACAAAGACAAACAGTGGGGCAAATGGCATGTCCAAAATGATGACATGAAATAATATTAAAGCCCCCGTAGCAACAAAGACAAACAGCGGGGCAAAGGGCATGTCTAAAATGATGAATAAGGACATAAAATAACATTATTATAGTCCCATATAAACAAACACAAGACAAATACAATGGAAATAGACTGAAAACATATTTGAGCGCCAAATAAAAATATACAGAATGGAAGCCATGACCTCTGGACTGGTATGCATCGAGTCACATGGAACGATATAACCTGATTATTTCGTCTATTGGGGCGTCGGTGATCGATCGGTTAGGCTGCCAGAGTGGGGCTCATTAGGTCCCGAGTTCAAATCCTTGTAAAGCTAGGTCCGACGTTGTGTTCCCTGGGAAAAACCCTCAACACGCATTGCCCTCACTCTACCCAGGTGCAAATGGGTACAAGTACTAGCTTGGGAGTAAAAGCCTGCATCAGACTAGCGTCCTGGCTAAGAGGTGATTATTATCATCTGTTCGGTTTCACGCTATTCAAACCGGGGATAAGTATTCCGTCCCCATTGGCCCCAACGGTTTTGAAGGAAATTCGCTTTTTACTATTTTGTCTATTAGTTTTCTCATTAGTTCAAATCTCCGTGTATTTTGGCTATAAACTGAATAGCTGATGAGAAAAAGAAAGAAATAGGTTTTGTGGTAGATTACCTCGTAATATATTGTGACTAAATCTAGAGCTTAAGTCCACTATATTCTATGTTTATTTCATATCTCATACCGCTATATTTTTCAAACAAATACTTGTTTATATAGTACATTATGTTTCATAAAAAAAACCTGGAACCATTATAAACGTTAATACGTTCTTAACAACGTGACTAATAACCATACATGTCATCGTTAAGACAATAAACTTCAGTTATATACATATTGATAAAATGTCAGTTTTTGCTTCATATGACTTTGGGAACTCAAAATACGTAAGACTGAAGTTTAGTGTATTAAAAAATACGGCGATTGGCCTCGTTGTTGAAAAGTTATTAACATATATATGGGTCCTGTTAAATAAAAAAAAAACAAACACTGTACTAAAGATAAAGTTAAAGGTGAATTTATAGTCCGGAAGTGCAAGCTCATCGACTGTACATCATAAAGTATTCTCTAGCTGGTTATTTCATTTAAAGTCCTTCTCAACTCCGGGGGAACATACAATACGCAAGCCTGTTAGACTTTTCATACTAACACTTGGCTAAGATATTTTTTTGCGACCTATACCTGGGTACTCATTGACATCTGAGTCAAGAGATGAAATGACATTAAAGCACCGTAGAAACGAAGACAAACAGTGGGGTAAAGGGTATGTCCAAAGTGATGAATACTGACGTGAAATAATATTAAAGCCCCATAGGAACAAAGACAAACAGTGGGGTCCAAAGTGATGAATAATGACATCCAAAACAAAGTGATGAATAATGACATAAAATAACAAAAGCCAAAGCAAACAGTGGGGGTAAAGGGTATGTCCAAAGTATGAATAATGAAAAATAACAAAGACAAACAAACAACAGGGCAAAGGGTATGTCCAAAGTGATGAATAATGACATAAAATAACATCAAAGCCCCATAGAAACAAAGACAAACAGTGGGGTAAAGGGCATGTCCAAAGTGATGAATAATGACATGAAATAACATCAAAGCCCCATAGAAACAAAGACAAACAGTGGGGTAAAGGGCATGTCCAAAGTGATGAATAATGACATGAAATAATATTAAAGCCCCGTAGAAGCAGTAGAGTAACATTCTTTTCCTATGAGTGTTATACATAAGTGGAACCCCCCCCAACTCATATGTAGGTGTTTGACCCAGTATTGTCCTAATTACTAAAGCAAGGCTTACTGGTAACCTATAATAATATGTATCTTAAGATCCATACAGGTGTGCAACGCGTAATCAGACCAGAAGAGGCGCGCGGCATGCCTTTGGACAGTCCGACGATTGCAGACAAACTGAGAGAAGCTGGCTATGCTACACACATGGTGGGCAAGTGGCATGTAGGCTTTTACAAGAGGGAATACCTGCCAACCCACAGGGGGATTTGATTCTTTCTATGGTACGTGATACGCCCACATAGCTGATGTGGGATCGTAGTTTGTTTACATTTTGATATGAGAGATAATATTATAGATCTATACTTTATAATAATAACAAACTCACGCCTCCTTAACAGACTCCTATAAAAAAAAAAGAATGTGTCAAGCCTACACCCTTTATTTTAGAAACAGATATCACTGGAATTTTGAACAACAATAGATATCAATGTGAACTAGGGTCGCTTGCAGTCAATATCGTGTTCCCCTTTATTCTACTTGCCAATAAATGCCTTAAAAGTTGTTGAAAATATATTGTTTCTCACAAATTACGCCCACATGCGACATTTTAATATTTCAGCAGACGACACTGAATTCCGGATGTGAGTACCGGGAATGACTAGATTTTGTTTACATTCGAGATGAAGACCTAGCACTAGATTTAGATCCAGGCGGAGATTTAGATCTAGATCTAGATCAGACTTTGTTAGCCTCAGTCATCCTTCATAATATTCCTCTAAGCCATTTTAATTGGTCAAAGATTGTTCCTACCTCGCATCCTAAACGCTTAAAACCGTTTGATTATCAGATCTAATTATAGCTCTATATATCTACATGATGTAGATCTAGATCTTGCTGTAGATCTAGAAACTGGAGCAAATCTCTTATATTAAGTAGATCTAATTAATATGATATGTTATAGAGCAATTTGGATCTAGATCTAGATCTAGATATTTAGAGTCAAGGTTTAGATCTAGATATATATCTAGATTCTATTACCAGTAGATTTAGAGCAGATCTATATCTAGATAGATCTACATAGTTCTAGATCTAGAGATAATGCTCATTTTAGACATTATTAGATCTAGAATCTAAATCTAATCTAGATTCTTATGATTCTAGAAGAATTTACGAAATCATTTAATCTAGATCTAGATTTAGATGTCGGTTATACAATGTATCCAGAACACATATTTCGTCTACTAATATAACTAGATCTAGATGTAGATTCCAGACGTTTGAAACGGCAATTGATGATGAATTTATGAACATTACAAAAAGTTGTAATAATGCTTCATGTTTGTTAGACCCCATACCAACATGGTTAGTTAAGAAATGTGCTAATGTTCTCGCCTCTATATTAACTGTTATTGTAAATGGCAGCCTTGCACACGCTGAAGTCCCCGCTGAACGGAAAAGAGAAATTGTAACACCACCGCTTGAAATGTCCTCATTAGATGAATACGAACAAAAGAACTACAGACCACTTTCAAGTCACTCCTTAATTTCAAATATACTCGGAAAGGTTATTGCTTTGAGAGACAATTCCAATCTTTCTTCCAATTCATTATTTTCAAAATTTCAGTCAGCTTATAGAAATAAACATAGCCCGAAAATTGCGCTCATTAGAGTTTTTAATGACGTAGTTATGCAAACAATAAGAAAATAATTCTTCTTATTTTATTGGATTTAAGCGCAGCGTTTAATACAATTAATCAAACAATTTTGATAAACCGTTTGAGAAATGTGTCCAATTTTGACAGTGCTGTATTAGACGGGTTTAGATCTTATTTGACTCAGCGATGTGGTCCTGATTGACAATAAATTTGAGTCACAATCTTTCCATCGTTCAACATGAATTTTGGGATCCCCCAGGGTTCAGTTTTAGGCCCTCTCTTATACACTCTACATGCAGCCATTAAGCAGTACTATTAATAACTTTGAGCTTGACCACCATGTGTATGCAGACGATACTCAGATTTATTTCCCTTTGGTCTCTAATAATGAGCAGAATGTTTTATACGAGTTTGAAAACTTGTGTCAGGGTAATAAAGAGGACGACAAACAATAAATTAAAGCTCAATGAAGACAAAACCGAAATAATAACATTTCAAAGACAAGCATCGAATAATAACATTTCATGTGAGTCTATAAATATAGCTGGCACGGAAGTTAACGTGTCTGCTGATAAGATTCGTAACTTAGGAGTGATTCTTGACAACGAGCTTACGAGAAAGCCGTGTTATTCATGTTATAGAAGCATGAATTACCATTTTCGCAATATTGGCCGAATAAGACCATAGATTGATATAGAAACAACTAATATCTTAATGTCATCTTTTGTTTTAAGTAGGATTGATTATTGTAATGCTCTTTTAGTTGACTATCCAAACTATAGGATGAACGATTACAGAAAGTCCATAATAAGGCACCAAGATTGACCCCTTTAACTAAAACATCTGACCATATTACACCTGTATTAAAATAGTTCCATCGGCTGCCAGTCAAATACCGCATTCATGTAAAAGAAATATGTCATGCTTATAAATGCTTTCACGACATGCCTACTGCCTATCTCAAAGAACTATTACAAATGTACAAACCTGTCAGATCATTGAGATCTTCTGATGCCCTCTTTAATGTCTGTTACCCGTAAATCCTATGCCTTTCATAATAAATCCTTTAGTGTGTTAGCTCCTGTCTTATGAAACAGCCTCGGTTCTAATACCAGATCAAGCCCCTCTTTAAATTCATTCAAAATAAGTCTACAAACTGAGTTATTCACTATTGCATGTTAAAACTTTTATATGTAATATATTTATGATTTTATGTACACGAGAATTGTTTTTAAGATGTGATGTA
>JAXRKP010000064.1:82500-85000 GCA_037039925.1 Doris montereyensis | reverse complement strand
GTGTGTGTGTGTGTTGGGGGGGGTGTAGGGGATTTATGATGCGATATAACGTTTTAAATGTTTTTGCAATGAGTGGAGAAAAGCAATGCAATACAATGCAATACAAACAGGTGCAAGGCGATTCAGAAGGTATAAAATTTTTTAGAAACAATATAGGGTTTCTTTCAAGCAGTTAATACTGAATAAAATCTCACTAATATTATCGAAATTTTAACAAGTTAAGTACTCATTTTGATCGACACAATAAACTCTGTCCAAAACAAACTTATTTGAGGATCTATTATGAATATTGCCTTAGATCGGCGGAAGATACGGAACATATTTTGAGCACCTATTATCAAAAGGCACCATCTCAAAATGAGTAAAAAGGTGCTGGTGCACTTGAAACAGTGTCAATAAGAAGTAGTTGAGAGCCTCTCAAGGTTTTATGATGTTTCAAAGTATTATCCTACTCTTTTCTTAGGTTTATGGGAGAAAAATGTATTCAAATAACAGAAAATAAGAGAAAAATACAGATTTTTCTCAAAATGTCCTTTGTTCATTATTTCCTATCTCCTTTTTTATTTCTCAACGTATCTTCATGAAATTTGGTATGGATGATGAGTGGGGGAAAACAAAGAAATGATCAGATGCTTTTTTTATATGTATTATAGTTTTGGAAAAATTGCCCCCCCCTTTAATTTTTTGTACAATATTTTTGTATATTTTTGGTTGTTCTCATATGCTATTTTCAAAAATTCATAAAATCAAAACTTACTAATGAAACAAAAATCCGATCTGATCAAATTTAGATATTGTATCAAATAAGGTGTGTGCCAAGTTTGAAAAAGAAATTTGTTGAAAAATGAAAAAGCCTATCGATATTGAACTTGGTAAAATTTGGGGGCAAAATCCAAGATGGCCGCCGTTTCCATGGCAACCGGAAGCGTCAGGAAAAAAACAACAACATATTTCAACTCAGTACACCATGCCCATTACACCTATACATAAGTTAAATTGATAGGAACAAACGGGAAAATTTTCACTCCAGGTTCCTTCTAAATTATCACATCCTAAATGATTCAGTCGCAAAGTCATTGCGTGTTGGATTCTATAGCTGCTATCTTCTCTGCTGGTGCACTTTAAATAGTGTCAATAGAAGAAGTTGATGGTTTAGTCTGTTTGAAAAATCAAAGTGATTTCAGTATTACCTATCTTTTCATGAACTTAATAAAAAGGGAATGAATGTAAATCAAATAACACTAAAATAATGCTAAAAATACGATTTTATCACAAATGTCCCTTTTTGACGCATTATTTCTATCCACTGTTTTTTAGATGAAACGTATTTTTCATGAAATTTGGTATGGGTGATGAGTGGCAGAAAGCAAAGACATGATCAGTTGCTTTTTTTTTTATTAGTATTATAGTTTTGGAAAAACTTGAATTTTTTTCCACAATATTTTTGTATATATCTTTGGTTGTTCTCATATGCTATTTTCAAAAATTCCTTAGAAAGTCAAAATTTACTATGAAAGCTGAAATTTAATCTCCCAAATTTAGATATTATCAAACTAAAATGTGTGCCAAGTTAAAATACAGCAATTTGTTGAAAAAATGATAAAAACTTATCGAAATTGAATTGCTTAGATTTGGGACAAAATCCAAGATGACAATAGAATGGCGTTAAACTGTTGCTGCTGGAAGAACTCCAAGGTAAAAACTGACATATTTCAACTCAGTACACCATGCCCATACACCTAAAGCAAAAGTTAAATTGATAGGAACAAACGGAAAATTTTCAAATCCAGGACTCACGCTCTTAACCCATCTCGCTAGTCCCATACCAGAGTTGAGTGTAGAAAAAAAATCTCTCACTAAGTTGAGTGTAGAGTAAAATGTCAGTCCCATACTCAGAGTTGAGTGTAGAGTAAGTAAAGTCAGTCTCTCTACTCAGAGTTCTCTCTCTCTCTCTCTCTGTCTCTCTCTCTCTCTCTCTCTAGCTCTCTCTAAAGTCAGTCCCTACTCTCTCTCTCTCTCTCTCTCTCTCTCTCTCTCTCTCTCTCTCTCTCTCTCTCTCTCTCTCTCTCTATCTATCTATCTATCTATCTATCTATCTAGGGTCTCTAAGTCTCCCCCATCATTATGTACACACAATTGACTAGAAAACACTATGCCATACGCAAATCATTCCCTTCCCTACGTATCAAATTCCCATGTTATAAAATGGCTGACATGACATTAAAAGATAATGTAATAACGTTATTTGTGATTTCACAGGTATGGTAGCTGCAATGGATGAAAGTATCGGCAACGTTACACAGGCACTTAAAGAATCCGGCCAATGGGACAACACAGTCTTTATATTCTCAATAGGTAAAAAAACACCGCCACCACTAAAGCGTTCGGCGCTTTGAACAATTTAGATCTTTATAATCTCAAGAGGTAAAAATCAAGAACACTAAATATGCCGGCAATTGGGACATGATATTCTCAACAGGCAAAAACACAAACTAAAGAG
>JAXRKP010000064.1:50000-80000 GCA_037039925.1 Doris montereyensis | reverse complement strand
ATGGCACTAGTTTGTAATCACCACGGCACTAGTTTGTAATCACCACGGCACTAGTTTGTAATCACCATGCACTAGTTTGTAATCACCATGGCACTAGTTTGTAATCACCACGACACTAGTTTGTAATCACCATGGCACTAGTTTGTAATCACCACGGCACTAGGTTGTAATCACCACGGCACTAGTTTGTAATCACCACGGCACTAGTTTGTAATCACCACCACTAGTTTGTAATCACGGCACTAGTTTGTAATCACCACGGCACTAGTTTGTAATCACCATGGCACTAGTTTGTAATCACCATGGCACTAGTTTGTAATCACCATGGCACTAGTTTGTAATCACCACGGCACTAGTTTGTAATCACCACAACACTAGTTTGTAATCACCACGGCACTAGGTTGTAATCACCACGACACTAGTTTGTAATCACCACGGCACTAGGTTGTAATCACCACGACACTAGTTTGTAATCACCACGGCACTAGTTTGTAATCACCACGGCACTAGTTTGTAATCACCATGGCACTAGTTTGTTGCATCACCACGGCACTAGTTTGTAATCACCACGGCACTAGTTTGTAATCACCACGGCACTAGTTTGTAATCACCACGGCACTAGTTTGTAATCACCATGGCACTAGTTTGTAATCACCACGGCACTAGCTTGTAATCACCACGGCGCTAGTTTGTAATCACCACGGCGCTAGTTTGTAATCATGACGGCAGTAGTTTATAATCCCCCCCCGCCACTAGGTTGTAATCACCACGACACTAGTTTGTAATCACCACGACACTAGTTTGTAATCACACGACACTAGTTTGTAATCACCACGACGCTAGGTTGTAATCACCACGACGCTAGGTTGTAATCACCACGACGCTAGGTTGTAATCACCACGACGCTAGGTTGTAATCACCACGACGCTAGGTTGTAATCACCACGACGCTAGGTTGTAATCACCACGACGCTAGGTTGTAATCACCACGACGCTAGGTTGTAATCACCACGACGCTAGGTTGTAATCACCACGACGCTAGGTTGTAATCACCACGACGCTAGGTTGTAATCACCACGACACTAGTTTGTAATCACCACGGCACTAGTTTGTAATCAGGTTTGTAATCACCACGACACTAGTTTGTAATCACCACGGCACTAGTTTGTAATCACCACAACACTAGTTTGCGATCACCACGGCACTAGTTTGTAATCACCACAGCACTAGTTTGTAATCACCACGACACTAGTTTAGTTTGTGAATCACTGCGGGACTAGTTTGTAATCACCACGGCACTAGTTTGTAATCACCACAACACTAGTTTGTGATCACCACGGCACTAGTTTGTAATCACCACAACACTAGTTTGTAATCACCACGGTACTAGTTTGTAATCACCTCAACACTAGTTTGCACTAGTTTGTAATCACGACACTAGTTTGTAATCAACAACTAGTTTGTAATCACCATGGCACTAGTTTGTAATCACCACAACACTAGTTTGTAATCACCACAACACTAGTTTGTAATCACCATAACACTATTTTGTAACCACGGCGGCACTAGTCTGTAATCATGATGGCACTGGTTAAAAAATAGAAACAGTGGCTGGCCCAGGTGTTTTCTTTACAACGTTGTACTCTAAGGAAAGGCACTGCACTCTGCTTTCTTCACCTGACTCAGGTTTGCATGAGTACTCAGCAAACCATGGTAGAGAAAGATCTTGTCAGTGTGTTAGTACGAAGCGCCCAACAGGCTGACCTGGGGACGAAAAGGACTGAATGAAATGGCCTGCTAGGGGTTAAATGATGTAGAGTCGGTGAGTCTGCAATTATGCGGCGATACGGACTCTGTATGTCCACCGTTATCTTTGTTCTGGACACTTTTGACTTAGCCACATCCACGACTAAGGTGATCTGGAGGGGGGGAGGGAGGTTAGTAGGATTTTAAATTTCCCCCAGATTGCCTTGTAAATAGTCAAGGGAGTAACTTTTATTCAAGACAATTATTCAACCGGTGGTAGGGGTTGAATCAATGACATTTCGGTTGAGAGGCTGACACCTTGCCTCTGGACTACAGTTGTGGTCACAGTTAAGAAAGAAGAAATCACTCAATTAAAAGAAAGCAATCAATCAACCAAAACAATCAATCAATCAATCAATCAATGTAGTCAATCAATCAATGAGTAAATCGATCAATCAATCAATATAATCAATAAAATCAATCAATCAATTAAATCGATCAATCAATCAATATAATCAATCAGTGAAACCTGTCAATCAATCAATGTGATCAATCAATCAATCAGTAAAATCAGTCAATAAATGTAATCAATCAATCAATCAACAAAATCGATGAATCAATAAAATCGATCAATCAATCAATATAATCAATCAATCAATAAATAAAATCAGTTAATCAATCGATCAATACATTAAATCAATCAATCAATAAAACTAATCATCATATAACCAATCGATCAATCCTCAGATAACGGTGCTCAAATACGTTGGGGAGGCAACAACTATCCGTTGCGTGGAAACAAAAACACACTGTGGGAAGGTGGCATAAGAGCTGTGGGCTTTGTGCACGCTCCTAACATGACGACTGCCAACACAGTCATCAAGGAACTCATTCACGTCTCAGACTGGTACCCTACTCTGGTGGGTCTGGCTGGGGATCTCTAAACGGTACAAAACGTTTGTATGGCTGTGACCAGTGGGACACCATCAGGTGAGTTAGCAGTCTTATTATCTACGTAAACATGATGTTGGGGATTTCTTCTTCTTCTTCTTCTTCTTCTTCTTCTTTTCTTCTTCTTCTTCTTTTTCTTCTTCTCCTCTCTTCTACTTCTTCTTCTTCTTCTTCTTCTTCTTCTTCTTCTTCTTCTTCTTCTTCTTCTTCTTCTTCTTCTTCTTCTTCTTCTTCTTCTTCTTCTTCTTCTTCTTCTTCTTCTTCTTCTTCTTCTTCTTCTTCTTCTTCTTCTTCTTCTTCTTCTTCTTCTTCTTCTTCTTCTTCTTCTTCTTCTTCTTCTTCTTCTTCTTCTTTCTTTTTCTCCTTCTCTTTTTTCTTCTTCTTTTTCTTGTTCTACTACACAAATGTAAATGTTTATTGCTTTTAGTAAAATATTATTATGACATAAAAAAACCCAACTTTTTTTTTACTGACCAGATAATGATACATGTATTTTCAAAAATATTTAATGCGTTCTTTGATCCGTTTAGCCAAGGAGTTCCCAGTGCACGTAGACGAATAGTGCACAACATCGACCTTTCCTATGGCATATATGGCTCCTTTATAACCGAAGAATTACGTTCGATAACCGCAGGCGTGCCGCCATTAGAGAGGGAGACTGGAAGCTGATCACTGGCAACCCTGGAAAGGGTTCATGGAATCCGCATCCAGTAAATCCATCGACCGTGGATGGTAACAGTTAATTTGAAATTACCTTTCTTAGGGATTTAATTTGATTTGATTTGATTTGATTTGAATTGATTTGAGTTGATTTGATTTGATTTGATTTGGTTTGATTTGATTTGGTTTGATTTGATTTGGTTTGATTTGATTTGATTTGATTTGATTTGATTTGATTTGATTTGATTTGATTTGGTTTGATTTGATTTGATTTGATTTGATTTGATTTGATTTGATTTGATTTGATTTGATTTGATTTGGTTTGATTTGATTTGGTTTTACCCACATCCACAACTAAGGTGATTTCGAAGGTTTTGGTAGGATTTTCAAATTTTGCTCGGACTGCCCCTGCCAAACATCCACGGGATCTTTAAAGTGCTCAGACTGTTGTGATATGCACAAGAGACCTCGTATTTATTGCCGTCTCCGATTGGGACTAGGGTTCCATCTACCTACCTGGATCAGGTGGGCGGCGTTTGTAAGCTTTACTACAACTATAGGAACTGCAGGGACTTAAACCCACGACCTTTTGGTTGAAAGCCGACACCTTGCCTCCAGACTACACAAAAGTATGGGAGAAAGGATAGATATTATAATGATATAATACTGCATACAAGCATGTGTGACTTTGGTGGCCTAGTGATTAAACTACCGGACTCGAGATCATGCGGTCCCGGGTTCGAATCCTATCAAAGCTAGGTCTGACGTTGTGTTCCTTGGAATAGCTACTTCACACACATTTTCCCACTCACAGGTGCACATGACCACTAGAGACAGCTACCCCCCACCCAACCCAGGTGCACATGACCACTAGAGACAGCTACTTCACACACATTTCCCTCACCCAACCCAAGTGCACATGACCACATTTCCCTCACCCAACACAGGTGCACATGACCACTAGAGACAGCTACTTCACACATTTCCTCACCCAACCCAAGTTTCAGCCCACAACATTTCCCTCACAACCCAGGTGCACATGACCACTAGAGATAGCTACTTCACACACATTTCCCCCACCCAACACAGCTGACCACTAGAGACAGCTACTTCGACACATTTCCCTCACCCAACACAGGTGCACATGACCACTAGAGACAGCTACTTCACACACATTTCTCCTATCCAACCCAGGTGCACATGACCACTACTTCACACACATTTCCACCCAACCCAGGTGCACATGACCACTAGAGACAGCTTTCTCCCACAGGTGCACATGACCACTAGAGACAGCTACACCACATTTCCCCCAGGTGCACATGACCACTAGAGACAGTTGGGTAGTAATAACTAGCCACGGACTACTATCATAATGAATGTCCGACCAGGGGATGATTGATATCACTTTTTCCACTTAATGTCACAAGAAACCGATAAAATCCCACTCTACGAGCCTTAATGTAAGCAAAGTTCCTACAAGGCCGTTATGGCCTATAAATCCGGAGTATATCTCGGTTTCAATAGCGTGAAGCGGAACACGTGATAATAATCACCCCATTGACCAGGACACGCGCTAATCTGAAGCAAGTTTTTACTCCGAAGCTAGTGCGCGTACCCATTTACACCTGGGTACGGTCGGGAAAATAGATTCGAACACTGGACCTGATGATCTCTCATCGGGCAGCCTAATAACTCAGCCACCAACGCCTCTATGAGCTGTAATGGCAAATTTACGTACATACCTTTTGGCATGTAGATTTTCTCCTAAGTGACCAGTCATTAACATTCCCACAAATTTATGATGTTTGAAACATTCTTTCATATTGTACATTGGACAGTACGATTTGTAAATGTCTCCCGCTTTTTGGGAAAAGGATGGTGATTTTTAACAAGCGACATAAATTGGATGTTCGAATGTACCTCTGTGACGGTGGTTTTAAAACAGAGACATAAGTTGGATGTTCCATTGTACCTCTGTGACGGTGGTTTTTAAAACAGGGACATAAGTTGGATGTTCCAATGTACCTCTGTGACGGTGGGTTTTAAAACAGAGACATAACTTGGATGTTCCAATGTACCTCTGTGACGGTGGTTTTAAAACAGAGACATAAGTTGGATGTTCGAATGTACCTCTGTGACGGTGGTTTTAAAACAGAGACATAAGTTGGATGTTCCATTGTACCTCTGTGACGGTGGTTTTAAAACAGGGACATAAGTTGGATGTTCCAATGTACCTCTGTGACGGTGGTTTTAAAACAGAGACATAAGTTGATGTTCGAATGTACCATCTGTGTGACGGTGGTTTTAAAATAGAGACATAAGTTGGATGTTCCATTGTACCTCTGTGACGGTGGTTTTAAAATAGGGACATAAGTTGGATGTTCCAATGTACCTCTGTGACGGTGGTTTTAAAACAGGGACATAAGTTGGATGTTCCAATGTACCTCTGTGACGGTGGTTTTAAAACAGAGACATAACTTGGATGTTCGAATGTACCTCTGTGACGTTGGTTTTAAAACAGGGACATAAGTTGGATGTTCCAATGTACCTCTGTGACGGTGGTTTTAAAACAGAGACATAACTTGGATGTTCCAATGTACCTCTGTGACGGTGGTTTTAAAACAGAGACATAAGTTGGATGTTCCATTGTACCTCTGTGACGTTGGTTTTAAAACAGGGACATAAGTTGGATGTTCCTGGGCTTGTACCTCTGTGACGGTGGTTTTAAAACAGAGACATAAGTTGGATGTTCCAATGTACCTCTGTGACGTTGGTTTTAAAACAGGGACATAAGTTGGATGTTCCAATGTACCTCTGGACGGTGGTTTTAAAACAGAGACATAAGTTGGATGTTCGGTTGTACCTCTGTGACGGTGGTTTTAAAACAGGACATAAGTTGGATGTTCCAATGTACCTCTGTGACGTTGGTTTTAAAACAGGGACATAAGTTGGATGTTCCAATGTACCTTGTGACGGTGGTTTTAAAACAGGGACATAAGTTGGATGTTCCAATGTTTGTGACGTCAGGGACATAAGTTGGATTTCCAATGTACCTCTGTCACATGGTTTTAAAACAGAGACATAAGTTGGATGTTCCAATGTACCTATGTGACGGTGGTTTTAAAACAGAGACATAAGTTGGATGTTCTGGGTACCTATGTTGACGTTGGTTTTAAAACAGGGACATAAGTTGGATGTTCCAATGTACCTCTGTGACGGTGGTTTTAAAACAGAGACATAAGTTGGATGTTCCAATGTACCTATGTGACTGGTTTTAAAACAGAGACATGTTGGATGTTCCAATGTACCTCTGAGACATTTTAAAACAGAGACATTGGATGTTCCAATGTACCTCTGTGACGGTGGTTTTTAACAAGGGACACAAGTTGGATGTCCCAATGCACCTCTGTGACTATGGTTTTAAAACATGGACATAAGTTGGATGTTCGAATGCGTCACGGGGAAACCAAGGTAATTTTGTTCTGAGGCTGTCCTACACAGCAATGGCTGGGTTACCTAACAAAATCTTTAACAACCAACAGCCAACCTGTTCTCAAGGGGAGCTAAACGAGCTTCGACATTGATAGGCTAGCCCTTGTCTTACCCAATGTTAATAATGGGAATCACCCGATCGCCGAAAAGATGGATTAAGCCGCAGTACACACACGTTTACTGACACCGAAACCAGCTGAGGTTGTAGGCGACTTCGTCTTAGCCGTTCCAAAGGATGTCTCGCAGCTCGAACGACCCATGTCCTACTATACATAATAATAATAATAATAATAATAATAATAATAATAATAATAATAATAATAATAATAATAATAATAATAATAATATGGGAACGTTGTTATATGTTGAAGGAAATCGTATCAATAATAATAATAATAATAATAATAATAATAATAATAATAATAATAATAATAATAATAATAATAATAATAATAATAATAATAATAATAATAATAATAATAATAAAAATAATTATTATAAATAATAATAATAATAATAGTAATAAAAATAATAATAATAATAATAAAAATAATAATAATAATAATAATAATAATAATAATGATAATAATAATAATAATAATAATAATAATAATAATAATAATAATAATAATAATAATAATAATAATAATAATAATAATAATAATAATAATAATAACAATAATAATAACCTTCTCGTTTTGTGTTACCTTCAGATCCGATAGATCCACCACTTAAAAAACTTGTGGCTATTCAATATCACAGCTGATCCAGGAGAGCGCAATGATGTGTCCGGTGATTACCCCGATGTGGTGAATCGACTTCAGGACAATTTGCAGGACGAGTATCTCTCTACCGTGCGTGTACCTTACCCACGAAGAGACCCACTGGCAAACCCAGCTTTACACGGAGGAGTGTGGGGTCCATGGCAGTGATTTCATCTTCCCGAATAAATGCCTTTGAATTACATTATATTTCATAAAAGAATGGAAGCCAAGATATATACATATTTATAACTCTTCAACAACGCGAACAATAGCCATACATTTTTAACACAATAAACTTTAGTTATATTATACATTTTCATAAATATCAATTTTGTTTGAAATAATTCACGGAACAATAAAAAAAAGTACTTTTTTTTTCAACTGGCAACATGTCTGTAAAAAAAGTTAAAACAGCAAGTGATAAACGGTGTGAACGATGAAAACATCCAAAAATGATGAATCAGATTCTTAAAACATCATCAACATAAAAATTCAAATTTTGTTTTTATATGGGTAACATTTTTTCAATGACACATGTTGTTCATCCATATATCGCTAATAAAAATAACTTGCATAATCTTCTTTAAAAGATGGATGGAGCGTTTTTGTTCTTCTGCTTTTATTTCTTTGGTATTTCCATTTTCTTACATTTTTCATGTTTTAATTTTCCTGTCCTTTTCATTTTGTTTTCCTTTGGCATTGTTTTTTGTTTGTTTTGTTTCTTAAATTATTGTTTTCTTTCCTTTCTCTGTTTTAATTGTCGTAGTTTTCATGTGTTGAGTGATGTCAAGGTCATACAGGAAGAAATAGCAAGATGGGAGAGATATTAAAAAGTTAAAACAAGTCCCACGTACATTTTACACATAAGCAAGTCTCGCGTACGTTGAAACATAAAAAAAGTATCACTTACGTTTGCATAAAAGGTTACATATAAATAAGTCTCACGTATGTTTAGATATATAAAAGTCTTACCTACATTAACATATAAACAAGCTTCATGTATGTTTACATATAAAGTTTCACGTATGTTTACACCAAACAAATCTCATGTACATTTACACAAAAACGTCTCACGTATGTTTACATATAAGCAAGTCTCACTTACATTACACATAAAGTCTCACATACGTTTACATATATACAAGTCTCACGTATGTGTATATATAAACGAGTCTCATGTACGTTTACATAAAATGCTCATGTGCGTTTAATTATAACCAACTCTTACATATGTTAACATATAAAGTCTCATGTATGTTTACATATAAATGAGTCTTACGCACATTTACAAATACGTTTACATATAAACAAATTTTACGTACATTTACATAAAGAATGTGACATACGTTTACATATAATTAAGTCTCACGTACGTTTACATATAAACAAATCTCACATATGTTTGCATATAAACAAGTCTCACCTACGTTTACATATAAAGTTACACCTACGTTTACATACACATTCTCACGTACGTTTACATATGAAGTCTCAAATACGTTTATATATAAACACGTCCCAAGTACCTTCTTTACATATAAACGAGTTCCAAGTATGATACCACATAAACATGACACGTATACGTTTACACATACACAGCTTCCACATATGTTTAAACTTAAGTATGTCTCACGTACATTTGCGTATGAACAAAAAAAACCCATACGGTTCCACATAAACGAGTGTCACATAAGTTTACACATAAACACGTGTCACATATGTTTACACATAAACAAATCTCATGTACGTTTACACATAAACAAGTCTCATGTACGTTTACACATAAACAAGTCTCATGTACGTTTACACATAAACAAGTCTCATGTACGTTTACATATTAACAAGTCTCATGTACGTTTACATATAAATAAGTTTCATGTACGTTTACATATAAACAAGTCTCATGTACGTTTACATATAAACAAGTCATGTACGTTTACATATAAACAAATCTCATGTACGTTTACATATAAATAAGTCTCATGTACGTTTACATATAAACAAATCTCATGTACGTTTACATATAAACAAGTCTCATGTACGTTTACATATAAACAAATCTCATATAAGTTTACATATAAACAATCTCATGTACGTTTACACATTAACAAGTCTCATGTACGTTTACATTAAACAAGTCTCATGTAACACATTAACAAGTCTCATGTACGTTTACATTAACAAGTCTCATGTACGTTTACACATTAACAAGTCTCATGTACGTTTACACATTAACAAGTCTCATGTACGTTTACACATTAACAAGTTTCATGTACGTTTACACATTAACAAGTCTCATGTACGTTTACACATTAACAAGTTTCATGTACGTTTACACATTAACAAGTCTCATGTACGTTTACATATAAACAAGTATCATGTACGTTTACACATAAACAAGTCTCATGTACGTTTACACATAAACAAATTTCATGTACGTTTACATTAACAAGTCTCATGTACGTTTACACATAAACAAGTTTCATAAACGTTTACATATAAACAAGTCTCATGTACGTTTACACATTAACAAGTCTCATGTACGTTTACATATAAACAAGTCTCATGTACGTTTACACATTAACAAGTTTCATGTACGTTTACACATAAACAAGTTTCATGTACGTTTACACATTAACAAGTTTCATGTACGTTTACACATTAACAAGTCTCATGTACGTTTACACATAAGCAAGTTTCATGTACGTTTACACATTAACAAGTTTCATGTACGTTTACACATAAACAAGTTTCATAAACGTTTACATATAAACAAGTATCATGTACGTTTACACATTAACAAGTCTCATGTACGTTTACACATTAACAAGTTTCATGTACGTTTACACATTAACAAGTTTCATGTACGTTTACACCTAAACAAGTCTCATGTACGTTTACATATTAACAAGTTTCATGTACGTTTACATATTAACAAGTTTCATGTACGTTTACACATTAACAAGTTTCATGTACGTTTACACATAAACAAGTCTCATGTACGTTTACATATAAACAAGTTTCATGTACGTTTACATATTAACAAGTTTCATGTACGTTTACACATTAACAAGTTTCATGTACGTTTACACATTAACAAGTTTCATGTACGTTTACACATTAACAAGTCTCGTGTACGTTTACACATTAACAAGTCTCATGTACGTTTACACATTAACAAGTCTCGTGTACGTTTACACATAAACAAGTTTCATGTACGTTTACACATTAACAAGTTTCATGTACGTTTACATATAAACAAGTCTCATGTACGTTTACACATAAACAAGTTTCATGTACGTTTACACATTAATAAGTCTCAAAAACGTTTACATATAAATAAGTCTCATGTACGTTTACACATTAACACGTTTCATGTACGTTTACACATAAACAAATCTCATGTACGTTTACACATTAACAAGTTTCATGTACGTTTACATAACAAGATAAACAAGTCTCATGTACGTTTACACATTAACAAATCTCATGTACTTTTACACATTAACAAGTCTCAAAAACGTTTACATATAAAAAGAAGTCTCATGTACGGTTACACATCAACAAGTTTCATGTACGTTTACACATTAACAAGTCTCATGTACGTTTACACATCAACAAGTTTCATGTACGTTTACACATTAACAAATTTCATGTACGTTTACACATAAACAAGTTTCATGTACGTTTACACACTAACAAGTCTCGTGCACATTTACACATAAACAAGTCTGACGTACATTTACACATAAATAAGTCCCATGTACATTTACAAATAAACAAATCTCAGGTACATTTAAATATAAACAAGTCTCTTGTACATTAACACATAAACAAATCGTATGTACATTTTCACATAAACAAATCTCATATACATTTACACATAAACAAGTCTGACGTACATTTACACATAAACAAATCTGACGTACATTTACACATAAACAAGTGTCATGTACATTGATACATACCCAGCGTTCATTTATGTTAAGACTTAAGTATGTCTCACAAACATTAACACATGAACAGGTTTCATAAACCTTTACACATAAACAAGTCCCATATACATTTACACATGAACAAGTCTTATTTACGTTACACACAAACAAGTCTTATGAACATCAACAAACAAGCAAATCTCACATATGTTCAAACATAATTAAGTCTTATGTAACTTTACATATAAACACGTTTCTACGTACATTTACACTTAAACAAATCTTATGTACATCAACACACAAACAAGTCTCACCACATATGTTCAAACATAATCAAGTCTTATGTACCTTTACACATAACCACGTCTCAAATACCTTTGCCCATATGCAAGTTGTACGTACATTTACACATAAACACATCTCACGCACCTTTACATCAATCAGTCGCATGTACATTTACACATAAACAAATCTTACTTACATTTACACATAAACAAATCTTACTTACATTTACACATCAACAAGTCTTACTTACATCTACACATCAACAAGTCTTACGTACATTTACACATCAACAAGTCTTACGTACATTTACACATCAACAAGTCTTACGTACATTTCCACATTAACAAGTCTGACGTACATTTATACATAAACAAGTCTCATGGACCTTTACACATAAACTAGTCTTACGTACGTTTACACATAAAGAAAGTCTTATGTACGTTTAGACATAAACAAGTCTTACGTACATTTACACATAAACACGTCTTACATATGTTTACACATAAACAAGTGTTATGCCTGTTTATATATAAACAAGTCCACGTACATTTACACACGCATAAACAAGTCCTACGTACGTTTACACACAAACAGCTCCCATTTACATTTACAAATAAACAAGTCTCATGGACCTTTACACATAAACTAGTCTTACATACGTTTACACATAAACAAGTCTTAGTATGTTTACACATAAACATGTCTCACGTATATTTACACATAAACATGTCTCACGTATGCTTATACATAAAAATGTCTTACGTATGTTTACACATAAACATGTCTCACGTATGCTTACACATAAACATTTCTTACGTAACACATAAACATGTCTCACGTATGCTTACACATAAACATTTCTTATGTATGTTTACACATAAACATGTCTCACGTATGCTTATACATAAACATTTCTTATGTATGTTTACACATAAACATGTCTCACGTATGCTTATACATAAACATGTCTTACGTAAAAAGTGTTACAGACGTTTACACATAAATACGTACCACGTTGCATTTACACGTAAAACAAGTCCTACGTTATTTACACATAAACAAGTCTTACATACTTTTACACATAAAACAGGCCCTGCGTGCATTTACACATAAGCAAGTGTTATGAACATTTATACATAAACACATCCATGTACATTTACACATAAACAAGTCTCACATACTTTTTACACATAAGTCTCACATACTTTTTAGACATAAACTAGTCACACATACATTTACATATGAATAAGTATTACGTACGTTCACACATACGCTTCTCTGATCACCCCTGTGTATCTTTCACTTTGGCATTACCCGCAGCTATGCCAACAAAGAAGACCATTAGATATAGAAAAACGAAAAATATGAACTTGAATGACCTAAAATCTTCAATTTTAGAAGCTAATATCAACGAAAAGATCAAACCCATTGAAAGTGTCGACGACCAAGTGAAAGTTTTCAATTACGAAATTAGTAAAAAAAAATCATTGATTCATTTGCCCCATTCAAAGTGGCACCATTACCATAAGACCCAATTACCGATGGTACACTGACGACATTCGAAATATTAAGCAAGAACTGAGGCGTGCGGAACGAAAATTGTCGAAATCAAAATCAGACAGCAACAAGAATCATTACAAGCCATCCATAATAAAATGAACAAAATGCTGACTGACGCCAAACGAAGACACATTAAGAACTCTATATATCAGACTAAGGGCAATACCAAAGAGCTGTTTAAAATAACAACTGGTCTGCTCAGTCCTTATGTTCCTAGTATTGTTAAAAATTCAATGAAAATGTGTGAAAACTTCAACAATTTCTTTATTGATAAGGTAACTAAAATTAGAGATCACCTTAATCATCAAAATCCATCTACTTTATGTATCGCTTCTGAGAATTCTAATCCTGGACCTAGCTGTACTCTCTCGGAATTCGAGCCAAGATCACCAAAGGAAATATAACATTTAATCAATAAAATGCCATCTAAATCTTGTGATCTTGACTCCATACCAACCTGGCTGTTAAAGGAGTTCCCAGATATTCTGTCTCCTGCCATCTCGACCATCGTGAACAACAGCCTTCATAATGGCATATTTCCATCTTCACTAAAAACACGCTAGACTGACCCCTATCATTAAAACATCATCGTTGAATAAGGACGAACTCAAGAATTATATACCAATCTCTAATCTGCCAGCCCTGTCCAAGATCATTGAGAAAATTGTTAACCGCCGTCTTACACAGCACATTGATAGCAAGATGTCGATACATTTACAATCTGCGTACAGAAAACACCACAGTATGGAAATATCGCTTTTGAGGGTGCACAATGACATCATTAGGATGATTGACAACAAGTCAATTGTCATGTTCGTTTTGTTAGATCTGAGCGCCGCATTTGACACTATCGACTATGGAATCTTGCTATCACGATTGCAACACCAATTTGGAATCAACGAGACTGCCCTGAAATGATTCGATACCTACGTTCAGGAGATAACACAATCGGTATTGATTGACACTTCGCGATCATTGCCTTTAAAACTTCAACATGGTGTTCCCAAGGGTTCATCCTAGGACCAGTTCTCTTTACTCTCTACACCACTCCATTAGCTGACATAATTGAGAGGCATAACATCAAATATCATCTATATGCAGACGACACGCAACTATACATGCCCCTGAGCACCAGCAATCCTGCAGCATCCATTCAGACACTTCAGGATTGCACCACAGATATACAGACTTTTAGATTAAATGGAGGTAAAACAGATATAATTGTCTTTGGAACGCGTACATTGCTCAAAACTATTAATACATGCAATGTAAATATTTGTAATTCACATATTGAAATTTGTAATGCTGTTAAGAATTTAGACTTTCTTCTTGATCCTCGCCTCACAATGGAGAAGCAAATTAATAAAATATGTCAAACATCTATGTTCCATCTTAAGAATATTAGCAGAATCAGATATTTTATTGATGAGGGTACTGCTAAACTTTTGATAAATGCCTCTGTAACCAGTAGATTGGATTACTGCAACTCCCTCTTGTCTGGTATGTCAAAAAAACATATATCTAAACTTCAAAAGATACAAAATTATGCAGCCAGAACTATTGCTCTTAAAAAGAAATCTGATCACATTACCAATGTACTTAAAGACCTCCATTGGTTGCCATTCAGAGAGAGAATTGACTTTAAGGCCTTTTGCATGACTTATAAATGTTTAAATAATCTACATCCCCCCCCTATTTAAGAGGGCATATAATGCTTAGCGTCTTTTTAAGCCTTTAACGATCGTTGTTTATGTTAGGATAGCTTATATTTATAATGAATCTTTTGATTATGTCTATGCGCATTATATATCTCGTGTCTCTTGTAAGAATGTTCTTTTCATTGAATATTTTACTAATTCATTGTATCTATCTTTTAGCTTAATGTATTATTTACAATGTATCTTTTAGGTTTTTCGTAATCATGTTATACTCTTTTTATGTTTTAAGATTGTTGTATACTTTGAATCTTTTGAGTGGACTCTTAAACCCTTCTATTTTAGGATAATCATATGATACATTTTGACTCTTTTAAATATCATGTTCTATGACCATTATATTTTATTTATGTTGTATTGTATGTTATTGTGAGGCGCTTTGGCTCTTTTGAGAAAAGACGCCATAGAAGTATATATTATTATTATTATTATTATTATTATTATTATTATTATTATTATTATTATTATTATTATTATTATTATTATTATTATTATTATTATTATTATTATTATTATTATTATTATTATTATTATTATTATTATTATACACAAGTCTCACCTTACAGTTACAGATGAATAAATCTCATGTAGATTAGCACATAAATGATTCCAATGTACGTTTACACATAAACAATTCCAATGTACGTTTACACATAAACAATTCCAATGTACTTTTACACATAAACAAGTTTCATTTACGTAATATATACCACAAACATTTACATATAGGTAATATGTTTGAAATAAGTCAAATTTCACACAGGGGAGATACATTTCCATAAGGACACTTTAATTGCACCCAACACACTGTTATTTCTCCTGAAAACATATACAGTAGAACCAGCTTTGTCGACGACCTCGGGGCCGTGAGAAAAAATTGACAGTTGATTTCTCGCGGCTTCAACTGTAGAAAAAACATGCAGATTTCAAATTATGTGGTTTGATTTGATTTGATTTGATTTACCCGCATCCACAACTAAGGTGATCTCGGGGGTTTTGATAGGGTTATTTTATTTTAATTTTGCCTGGACTGTCCTGTAAACAGTCAAGGGAATTTTAACGTGCCCAGAGTGTTGAGATCTGCACATGGTACCTCCATTTTATCGTCGGTCTCCGATGGGACTAGGTGTCGATCCACTTACCTGGACCAGGAGTGGGGTACCTTTTGCTTGAAAAAATTCGAGGACATTCTGTAACCGTTGGCGGGGTTCGAACACACTACCTTTTAGTTGAGAGGCCGACATCTTTACTACTGAGTCCCCCAAATGATGTGTTTCTTCTGACATCACATTGTGTGATGCCTTAGGTAGTGCTTAGATCTAGATCTAGATTCTAGATATTTCTCGTTTGTTGTCTGACAAAGTGTTATACTCGAAACGTCGCGTGTTTGTTATGTCTTTAATAGTGGAGTTGTCACTTATTGTCATATTTTATGAAATTATGTGGTCATTCCTGTGTCATCGATGATATACAAGAACATGTGACCTACTTCATGCACAGTATTATTATATTTAATTTTGGATCAACGTTATTTTTTAAGGCCCAAATTATGATGCATAACTGCCTATGACATCATTTCAATAGTGTGCCTATGTTTATTTTCGTGAAACACAGCCCACAGATATAATCCCAGGAAATAAAACGAATAGTGCTACCTAAAAAATGTAAAAATGATGTAATGATGACAATACACCACGTTTACAACCATTTGAAACTTGGAATTCCCAAAGCCAACAGTCCCAAGTCCATGGTTTTTTGGCATTTTTCGTTTCTAAATGACGTAGTTGTGATTTAGGCAGACTATTGAAGTGATTCTCTTCATACACTGTTTAAAAGAGAGAGAAAAAAAGCAACTTTAAGAAATACCACCCGTGACACCAGATAAGGGCCACCTTTTTTAAAGTCATAATGATAATGCTGCATGCTGGGTGATACCACGTACAGCCAATAGATCGTGTCAGTGTTTGATACTGATGCTATACAAATAGGTGTGACTGATACCATTCCAACTGAATAAATAATAATATAACATGTTTAAAATGGCGGCTAAGGCAAATGAAAATTCTAGACCTACCTAAAAATACTGGGAAATAATGAAAATTTCAATAATTCAACTTTGGTTCTGATAGAAAAAATCCTCAAATGAGAATGATCTTGAGATAATTTAAAAGCTACCAGCATATCATACATTTTAATTTACGTGGCTATGATTGATTAAAAAAGAAAGACGATTTTGTAGAAAACGTGAAATAATAATTTGAAGAAGAAATCCTTGAGGACAGACAGTACTCTGCTCCTTGTCTTTCCGTTACTCTTAAAATTCTTGCTCGTCGTCGTTTTCACATCCGTATTGTTCTCATCTTGGCTGTAATATCTTCCAAACAAAGTGGCAGACAGTACTGGCTTGCTAAATCCAGAAGACGATATCACAAAGTTAATTCTTTTGTCTTCACCGCCACCATCACCGCCTTTACTACCATCGCCAACATCATTACCACCACCACCACTACCACTACCAACACGTACACCATTACCACCACTACCATCACCACCACCACCACCACTCCCATCACCTCTACTTGACGAAGTAAAATTCCATTCTCGAGAATTTGCCAGCTGTAACTGTCCGCCAGAGGAAAGAACGACTTGCGGGAAGGCGTATCGAGTCTGAAACTCGCCTCGTATGAGGAGCGATTTGAATCTGGTGAGGGAGGTGTACGTGACGTCACCACATGAATGCTCATCTAGGCTGTTGGCACACTTGACTAGCGTGCAGACCTGGAGGTAATAATTGCCTTGATATGTATGCAATCCGTCAAAAGCTCCGAAGGCAAAACGATTTTCTTCGAACGGAACACGATTGCCTTCTTCTTCTTCTTCTTCTTCTTCTTTTTCTTCCTCTTCTTCTTCTTTCTCATATTTTAAATAACAGCAAATCCCCTTAACACAAACTCTGATTTCACCACTAGTTCCTTGTAAAGTACGAAATGTAAATAAGTCATGGAAGACTTCTGCCTGGAATTCGTTTCCTGAGATCAAGTCGAGATCTCTATCATGGTTTATTGCCTCGTATTGATCTCCGTTCGAATCACTTAAACTTGTAACGTGTTTAAAAAAGGCCGGTTCTGAAATAACATTTACGTCAGACACCAGCAATTTTCCAGGTGAAAACAAAGAGTTATCGTAGTAAAAACTCGCTACGCCACTGGGCGTATAGATGCCACTGCCGTGAAATTTGAGCAAAGGAAATGGACGCCCGCAGCCAGCAGATTGACCCCGAAAAGTCTGGCGAAGGACGAATGGAAACCAACAGCGGACAGCAGCGGCAACGCGTCCATCCAGGCTGTTGGGAAGAGGACATTGGTCACATTGTGGTTTGTCACCAAAGTCACGGCCGGGTCGTAGAAGAGAAGGTCAAAGCATACAACCATTCCAAAGCGACCGAAGGGTGTGTCGAAAAACTTGGCTTCAGCTTCTGGTTGGTCGAATTGAGACTCGTAGAACAAGTGTCGTTTGTGATACTTGGCTACCAGGGTCCCGTTGGGGTTATAGGCGACGACTGTGTTGTACTGGTATCGGCCATCTTTGGGACATTTCGGGTCTTTCCGTGTGTTACAAGAGACTTTGTCTCCAATATTTGCCACGATGTACATCGTGTTATTCAAAGCCATGCAGCTGAGGCGATGTTGGACTTGCGATTCCGGGAATCGGGTCGGGTCGACGCAGGGAGACCATGTGATATTGTCGGGGTTTGGAATCGCCTCCAGGTAGGGATATAAAGCGTCGCGGCTGAATTTCATCCCATAGATGCCATCCTCTGGGAATACCAGGATGTCAGCTTTCTGAAAAGATAAACAATAATCGAAAGGGCTATTTCAATAGTGTACCTAAGTCACAGCTACGTCATTTGGAGGAAAATGCCAAAAGCCATGGAATTCCAAGTTTCAAAAGCTAAAAGTGTGATGCGTTTTCATTATATCACTTTCATACTTTCCTGGAAGCATGATTTTCTTCTAGGCCCTAGAATTATTTCTCTGTTTCGTTTTTCACCAAAGTGAACATAGGCACACTGTTGAATTGACCCCTTTAATCTATTGTAGAAATCGCAATATCATAAAACCAGTATTATTAGAGAAGCATCAAATGTTATACGCCATATATTCATGTTAATACATACACGTAATATATTATATAATATGCATAATATATGGATGTATATAATTTATATATATCATATATATATATACATATATATATATATATATATATATATATATATATATATATATATATATATATATATATATATATATATATATATGTTAGCTGATTAAAATCTCTCCCACTACCCCCCCCTGAGTATTTAAGTATGTTTAGCGTTGGCTGATTTAAAATATCTCCCAATATCCCTCTCGGTAGGCTTAATTGCGACTTAGGAAACGCTATGAGGCTAGGTTTTAGTCACCGTCTCTTCATGATAGGTTCCATTGCGTAACCCGTAGATTTTACACTTTGTTAGTTGGATCGTCGTATGACTCTCTTGCCATTTGCACGTCATTTGCATACACGAAACTCGTGCTCGAATGGCATGAGTTCTAGTGGCCGTGTCTTTGAAAGTGAAAATTGGTTGCTACTTGAAAGCGTTATTTTTGGCCGTTGGTACGTCACATGCGCAGAGTACGGTTTGCGCATGGTCAGACGGCGCGATTTGAGATGATTATAAAAGCAGTAGCACATGATTTTCGATACGGCATATTTCTACATCAGGACAAGACACCACCGGTCTTATGTCCATCCGTCCGTTAGTATAGGAGGCCCCAGGATCTGGATAAGTTGGCAGACTAGTTAGAACATTTATTTTTGCTGTTAATCATTTTTTTTTGTTTCATAAAATAAATTGTGCGCGCATACGATTCTATTGTGAATCTGAAGGAGATTGTAGAATCTAGCTCTCTCTGTAAATCCTTAGTGGACCCGAGATTTGTGGTTGGGGATCATTCTGGAGAATTGTTATCTCCTCGGGTCTGGGGTAAATGTATTTTATGCGGGATTATTGTTGAGATTTGTTATCTCCTTGGGTTTGGAGTAAATATATTTTTCTGCAGTTGAAACGTGTGTATTTATCCCCATTGAATTTTTTTACATTTGTAACAATGATCAATCCGTACATGGATATGCATATAATATGTTGTTAGCATTAAGTTGTGATAACCTTAGTGGAGTGGTTACTCTATACGACTATTCGTTTTCTTTTTATCAGGGGGTATCGCTTGGCCAAGTCCTCCCCGATCCCGGATGTAGATCTAGTTTCTGCCATCTCTGATTTAGATAACGTTTTCCCCATCTCTGGTTTAGATATAGTTTTCCACCATCTCTGGTTTAGATCTAGTTTTCCCCTATCTCTGGTTTAGATCTAGTTTTCTCCCATCTCTGGTTTATATCTAGTTTTCTCCCATCTTTGGTTTAGATCTAGTTTTCTCCCATCTCTGGTTTAGATCTAGTTTTCTCCCATCTCTGGTTTAGATCTAGTTTTCTCCCATCTCTGGTTTAGATCTAATTTTTCTCCCATCTCTGGTTTAGATCTAGTTTTCCCCTCTCTGGTTTAGATCTAGTTTTCTCCCATCTTTTTAGGTTTTTCTCCATCTGGTTTATTTTCCCCCATCTCTGGTTTAGATCTAGTTTTCTCCTATCTCTGGTTTAGATCTAGTTTTCCCCCATCTCTGGTTTAGATCTAGTTTTTCTCCCCATCTCTGGTTTAAAATCTAGTTTCCCCTTATCTCTGGTTTGGATCTAGTTCCTCCCCCCCCATCTCTGGTTTAGATCTAGGTTTCCCCCATCTCTGGTTTAGATCTAGGTTTCCTACATCTCTGGTTTAGATCTAGTCCCCCCCTGAACACCTCTGGTTTAGATCTAGTTTTCTCCCATCTTTGGTTTAGATCTAGTTTTCTCATCTCTGGTTTAGATCTAGGTTTCCCCCATCTCTGTTTTAGATCTAGGTTTCCCCATCTCTGGTTTAGATCTAGGTTTCCCCCATCTCTGGTTGTAGATCTAGGTTTCATCTCTGGTTTAGATCTAGGTTTCCCCCATCTCTGGTTTAGATCTAGGTTTCCCCCATCTCTGGTTTAGATCTAGTTTTCCCCCATCTCTGGTTTAGATCTAGTTTTCCCCATCTCTAGTTTAAATTTAGTCTTCCCCCAGTCCTGAGTTTAGTTCTAATCTTCCCCCGTCCTGAGTTTAGACCTGGTCTTCCCTCATCCTGAGTTTAGATCTGGTCTTGCCATCTCGAGTTTAGATCTAGGTTTCCGCCATCTCGAGCTTAGATCTAGTTTTCCCCTGCCCCTGGTTTAGTCTGGCCTAGTCTTCCCCTGCCTTAGTTTAATTCAGTGGTGTCCCTTTTGCCTTCAGTTTAATCTAATAGATTCCCTTCGCCTTCAAGTTTAGTCCAGTACTAGATTTAGATCTAGTAGTTTCCCTTTGCTCCGAATTTGGTATAGATCTTGTTTCTCTTTACTCCGGGCTTAATCTAGTCGAGTTCCTCTTTGTTTCGGGCTTGGCTTAGCCAAGTTTAATTTTCCTTCGAGTCTTGGTTGTCTTCCTGAAGTCTGTTCCGTTCTGGGATTCCTTTCTTATGGTTGATTTGCACTGTTGCATTCGTCGTGGTTGGGAGCAATTTTCTCTTGACACCAGCTCCTTCCTTGTGGGGTCGCTTCCTGTACAGATCATTGTGTATAATCACAAATCTTGTACGTATTGTTGTAACGGATAGATCAAATCTTGTAGGTGTGATTATTATATCTAGTTATAATCTGCTGTCCTACACTGGGGGGGTGTTTGCTTTTGAACTCCACTGGATAGATATCTATAATCTTGTAGGTGTTATTATTGTATCTAGTCGGTTTCTGGGTCGAATGGCATTCTGACACTGATGCGAGGGAAGGTGTTTGTTTTTGAACACCACTGGATAGATCTAGATCTATAGGGTGATTTGGGTAGATCTATATTTAAATCTGTTGTGTTGAGACCTTAGTTTCACGCGTGAGTCGACAGTTTTGCGTTATTTCTTTCGAGCTGGTCGAGGTTCTCTTTGAGTTTATTCGAGCTTGGTTTCCCCCTTGGCTTACGGCGTTTGCTTGGCCGCTAGTTTTTCTTCCGAGAGTGCCTTCCTGTGCCATTGAAGTTTCTATCGGCACTAGGCATAGTGTTCTCTTTTGTTGATGTATTCAGGTTTATTGGTTTGAATAGTATTATGAATTCATTGTGATAAATGACATCCTGGAGCGTGACGCGAAGGAGAGGAGTCGGATATTATATAATCGGTTATTTTACGTCCCTCCCCTAAGGAGAGGTGAGTTAGGATTTTGATAATAGACAGGTTGGTGGTTGATTTTCTATAAGTAAGCTGTGGCTTTGTGGAGGAACAGTAGGTTTCCTGATCGAAACCTCCTGGCGCGTGACGTGAAGGAGATGGGTCAGATATTGCATTAAAATCAGTAATTTTATGTCCCTCCCGTCAGGAGACGTGAGTTAAGGTTTTCAGAGCAGACAGGTTGATGTGTTTATTTTAGATATATCTATAGGTGAGCTATAACTTTGTAAAAGAACAGTGAGTTTCCTGTTCGAAACGAGATGAGTGTGAGTGAACAGATGGTTTACTGATACCTGGGTGATTGATGTGTCATAATTTGTGAGTTGCTGTAGGTGAAGATTACTGACCCGTGTTTACAGTAAGGCCCGTGTCCCAAGTAGCGACGGAGACAGGAATTATTAGGGGGGGGTGCGACATATTCCCGCCAGATAATTAACGGTTTGGCTAGTGAACTCCTGTGGGCTCGCCCCAAAAGGGTCGTACTGACGTAACCCCGACTCTTTTTTTTTTATGGGTAAACTTGTAAAACGGAAATGATGTTGTATGACACTTCTAGCGTAATAGAAGGGGCTGTGCAAAGTATGGGATGACTGATGGACTGAGACAGCTGTGGTATAGCACTTCTGACGTTTTAGAAGGGGTTGTACAGGGCATGTGATATATGGTTATAGCAAGGAGAGAGCGTGATACGACCGCCCAGTAGATAGAGATGGGTCCATGGATAGGCGCCCCTCCAAGGCGTGTTGTGATGTAATCTCATATTTTGTCCCCATTTATAGATATAGATATTATTTATTGATTCACATGCATTGTGAAATGTTAATTTATAGTATTGAAATGTCAGATTAAGCAAAGTACCGTAATTAAAAAGTAGAGTCACACAATCGAAGTGTTGCCTGCGTTTGCCTTTCCACTCGTTTGTCTACTTGTTTGTGTCCGAGGTCACAGTAATATTTGGTCAGCGTTGTCGAAAACTACTTATCTTTTTCCCTCTTTGTTCTCTTTCATACTATTTTTAAACAACGACTCTAACATTTGGTGTGGTATCTTTTCTCTATCTATCTTTCTCTCTATTCTTCTTCTCTTTAAAACTTCTAACATGTATTTTATATAAAACCACGGCTATAACATGTATATATATATATATATATATATATATATATATATATATATATATATATAACGTAACAAGTAAGAGTTTGAACAAAGAGATTTCAAATCGCATATTATATAAAAAGGGTGAATTACTCACTTAAGATATTGAAGCATGTTTCCCCTCTTACCCATTTAGGATAATGCATTCGTCATTTGCTGAGAGATTACGCCAATTTCATGTTCTAAATAATAAGTCAGGAAACGTAGCAGATCGTTCGACATAGAAACAAAATAGTAAATGCTTACAAGCTTCAGAAATAAGATTTAAGATAGACGTATTATAATATAGTAGATAATCGAAATACAGTCAAACTCCGTCATTACGCCTTCCCTTCCGTGCCCCTCTTCATCCTGTTGTACCGACAGCCCCCCCCCCCCCCCATTCCCGCGTATCGCCAACGACTGCCATACAAAAGTAATTTGGGATGTTTTATATACCACCACCCGCCATATGCAAACAGTCAGTGAGGCGGGTACGCTCTTAATAATTTTAGACGAAAGTACGTCCCGTTATATCGCCACGGCCGCTCACCGCCCACATTTTTCTTTCTTTTACCAAGAACGGAACGACTGCCATGCAAAAGCAATGGGGTGTGTTTATATATACCGTCATCCACCATCTGCCAAAATTCAGTGAGGCGCGGGGATGTTCTTAATAGTTTTAGAGTTAGAGTCAATTATTTCCCGTTATACCACCAGCCAGAAAGATCTACGATGTAAATGGCCCTATAAGTTATAATGACACTGGTAGCTTTACATATCCAGGAGCAAAAATGAGTATAAGCTTGTTCAAGATGATCATCATGGTTGATCTAAAATAACACATCTTTATATTACTATGTCATCTTAAAGAACATTGCAGGGCCTACAAGGTGGTAACAATTATTTCCTGAAACGTAGATTAACAAAGTGAAGGAAATGATATTGAATAATATTAAAGCCCCATAGGAATAAAGACGAAACAAAGTCAATGAATAAACAGAAAAAAATCCTGGCCACCATGAAAATCGATCCCGCAACCTCTGCGTCTGCACCGATCGCCTCGTCATGAAAAGAAAACGTGCTATCAACTGAGCAACCTACGCTCCTTTTATTTGTCTCGTCTTTGTGCATATGGGGCTTTACTAGACATATTCAATGCCATTTCTGTCACTTTCGATATGCCCCTTGCCTCACTGCTTGTAGATTGATAAAGCTACAATCCTTTTAACAAAAGACATACCCCGAAATCAAAAGTCACAAAATGGGTAAATGTTATGTAGCAGTATGCCATGGGGCACATCATTATGATGATTCATCCTCACCACCAAACGAGCACCGACAATGAACGGATATAATGCCTTTGTTATCATGCCTTAGTTTGAATTTAAGTACAGTTTAGATTTATACATTCAACATTGTTAAGCCAATAATACGTTCATTATATTTAAATTGAATTTAAAATATTCGTGATACCTCATCTTTCAACCGAGGAACGAGCCGAGGGTAAATATTCCACGTATGTCGTTCGTATATCAATCGACTAATTAAAAGGGGGAAATGAGTATAAGGGGTCAGTTACATCAAGGCAAAAAACTGAAGGGTTACAAAGACTAACATACCAATACCAAAGAAGACAATAATAAAAAAAAAAAGTGGCACGAACGTGATCGATTCCATGAGGATCGAACCCACGACCTCTGCAATGGTACCCATCTCCTCGCCATGAAATGAAAGCATGCTACTAACTGAGTTACCTACTAGTAACTCCTTGTCTATTCCTTGTATTTCTCTCGCCTATTTTCCTATCGGGTTTTAATATTTTATTCAATGTCATTTCCTTCACTTTTGAAATGCCCCTTGCCTCACTCTTTTGTCTTTTCACTACATTCTACTCGCCTACTGCTTAGTGATAGACCTAGGCCTACTACTACTAGCCTATACAGACAGTGTGCAGGCTACAATGCAATGACATTTCGATTGGGTTGCATAGGACAGTGGTGACACAAGAACAGTGCAGGCTAAATGCGATGGCATTTCGGTTGGGTTGCATTAGGACAATGGTGACACAAGAACAGTGCAGGCTACAATGCGATGGCATTTCGGTTGGATGGCATAGGACAGAGGTGGCAGAAGAACAGTGCAGGCTACAATGCAATGACATTTCGATTGGGTTGCATAGGACAGTGGTGACACAAGAACAGTGCAGGCTACAATGCGATGGCATTTCGGTTGGGTTGCATTAGGACAATGGTGACACAAGAACAGTGCAGGCTACAATGCGATGGCATTTCGGTTGGATGGCATAGGACAGAGGTGGCAGAAGAACAGTGCAGGCTACAATACAATGGCATTTCGGTTGGGTGCATAGGACAGAGGTGGCACAAGAACAGTGCAGGCTACAATACAATGGCATTTCGGTTGGATGGCATAGGACAGAGGTGACACAAGAACATTGCAGGTTATAAGACGATGGCATTTCGGTTTGGTGCATAGGACAGAGGGGGCACAAGAAGAGTGTAGGCTACAATACAATGGCATTTCGGTTGGATTGCATTGGACAGTGATGGCCCAAGAACAGTGCAACGACAAAACAAGGGCATTTCGGTTGAATTGCATAGGACATATGTGGCACAAAAACATTGCAGGCTACAATACAATGGCATTTCGGTTGGGTTGCATAGGACAATGGTGGCACAAGAACACTGCAGGCTACAATATAATGGCATTTCGGTTGGGTTGCATAGGACAGAGGTGGCACAAGAACATTGCAGGCTACAATACGATGCATTTCGGTTGGGTTGCATAGGACAACAATGGCACAAGAGCAGTGCAGGCTACAATACGATGGCATTTCGGTTGGGTTGCATAGGACAATGGTGGCACAAGAGCAGTGCAGGCTACAATAGATGGCATTTCGGTTGGGTTGCATAGGACAATGGTGGCACAAGAACAGTGCAGGCTACAATACGATGGCATTTCGGTTGGGTTGCATAGGACAACAATGGCACAAGAGCAGTGCAGGCTACAATACAATGGCATTTCGGTTGGGTTGCATAGGACAGAGGTTGCCCAAGAACAGTGCAGGCTACAATATGATTGCATTTCGGTTGGGTTGCATAGGACAACAATGGCACAAGAGCAGTGCAGGCTACAATACAATGGCATTTCGGTGGGGTTTCTAAGGACAGAGGTAGCACAAGAACAGCACAGGCTACAATGTAATGACATTTCGATTTAATTGCATAGGACAGTGGTGACGGAAAAACAGTGCAGGCTAATGTATAATGATTTGATAAAAGGATCAAACCCAAAAATAAAAATAATTTTAAAGAAGACGGTGCAATCTGATCCAGAGGTAGAATTTTAGGTACCGGTAGATTTTAGACCTAGATAATAATGATAATATAATAAGATCGATAGATAGATATCAAAATGAAATTCTTACGTCCATACTTGAGATCATTATGTTAATATCTTAGTCATCAATACGTACGTGTGATAAGACTGAATAGTAAGGTGCATCTCGATTAGACTAGGAATTGTAAGGCAGCGTATCCCGATAAGTTACTAGGTAACTAGGTATCGCAGAGGCAACGTGTCGGCCTTTCAATCAAAAAGCAGTGTGTTTCGAGCCCCACAAATGGTTGATAGATTCTCTCGAGATTTTTCGAGCAAAATCTACACCACCCTGATCCAGGTAGGTGGATCGACACCTAGTCCCAACGGCGACAGACGATTAAAAAGGAGGTCCTGTGTGCAGATCATAAGCCTCTGTTCACGTTAAAGATCCCTTGGCTGTTTAGATGGCAGACTTGGCAAAATAAAAAAATCCTACCAAAACTCCCGAGATCTTCTTAGTTGTGGATGTGGGTAAATCAAATCAAAATCAAAATTTAAAAAAAATAGAAAAAGATGCGGATAAGTAAGACACACCATTATCGGGAAGTGTATGTCGACCTGTATTTCTAGGGAGACAATCGTAGTGTTCAAATTCTTTCAATGCCGGTTATTTCCCTTTAAGAAACTCCATTATAACACCATTTAATTTTTTTGCTATCCCGTTAATGTTGGGTTCATCCCAAAGCTGTCAGTATAATAACAAAGTTTGACTGTACAGAATAATAGATAAATGAACATAAAGACATATAGGTACGTAGACATAATAGGTTAATAGGTAGGCAGAGAGAGAGAGAGAGAGAGAGAGAGAGAGAGAGAGAGAGAGAGAGAGAGAGAGAGAGAGAGAGAGAGAGAGAGAGAGAGAGAGGGGGGGAGAGAGAGAGAGAGAGAGATGGGGGAGAGGGAGAGGGAGAAAGAGAGAGACAGACAGACAGACAGGTAGACAGATAGACAGGCAGAGAGACAGAGACAGACAGACAGACAGACAAGGGGCAATTAAATCTCTACATGAAATGTTAATATATTATGATGGCAAAAAAAATCGTAGTTTAATTTTATGATTCTACTTTTAAGAACAAGAATAATATTTCACATAACTGATCCTGTAGATCTAATCCATGAACAAAACATTCCTCCTCTGTTATATACCCAGGCTTGTGACCGACCAAGGCTGCATTAAAACTATTTGGTTAAGACATTGACTTGGTATAACGGTACTGCATCTACGTTTGGTTTTCATGAAGGGAAGAGATGCCCATACATTCATTAACATCAACTAGATTTATCTCATTTGGTAAAGCCTGCACCCAGTGATTACGTTTTTGCTGATCCTTTAGAAGTGTATATACTGACACTCTTTTGCACGACTTGTCACTTTCATCTTTTGAACGGCAATTAAACACAGAATCCTTTCTCTGTATTGTGGGAAAGGAGATATAATATACACCAGATGGTGACATTGTTTCAATATTCTTTTTTAAGTAATCATGTTGGGCTAGATTTAGATCTAGAATGAATTTTAAATCTAGCTAGATCTAGATCCTTACATTTACAATAAAGACCGATATTAAAGTGAGGGAAATTATTTTGACTAGTCTAGATCTACATGATTGTGTGGATGGAGATGATGATGTCCTGCTGTTTCAATCCAAAGTATTTGCAGAAATGTACATCAAATCAAATAATCTAAAGGCCCCTTTAAACGTAGGCTACGGTGGGTTCATCGGCAAACTGACAGTTTAACCGACAGACGCTAGATCTGGGTCATCGTTGAACTGACAGTTTGTCGACGAGAGGAGTTCCGTTCAGACCAACAGTTTTTATCTTTAAACTGTCCGTCCTTGGACTGTTGTACTTTAGTTGTAGCTAGTGGCGCAACATTCAAAACGTCAACAAAACAAAACACACACAAAAATTTAAACTTAGTAATCCGGCATTAAATTGCACTCTTCGCGTGTTTTTTACTAATTTTGGGTCGCTGATCAAGAAAATCATATTATGTTTCTGATTTGACTAATATTTAGGTAATTTTTTAGACTGCATTTTTAACTCCGCCTGCGGCAACATCAAAGAAGTCACTCCCACCACGCCACTCGTCGCTCATCCTTCAGTTCGACTGCGGGAAAATATCTGGCAAAACCAGATATCTGGCGCCTGGACTGAGAACCCTTCGATATGGAGAGGATTGCTCGTTTCCACGCTCAGGTTTATCGAGGAGTTGGTAGGATTCCCGCCATGCTTTCGATATCGTACAGTTTGTCGATGAATCAACTGTACGTGTAAAGGCCCCTAGTATATGAACAAGAGGACAGTCCATCGTTGAAAATCATCAATGATGATTGATTTGCTATTATAGAGATGTGATTCGAGACGGCACAAACTTGAAGACTGCCTTCTTTCTGCGTGAAGGAATCTCGAAGTCCTCTATAGTATATGTAACATAGAAAATAATGGGAAATAGATCTAGTTCAAATAATAAATCTAAGAAGGAACAAAAGTGATAGCTCAATCATCAACAAAATTCAAAATTGAAACCGGCAATTTTGCTTTCCCTATAAGACAACCATCGGAGAGAGCTGTGCTTAGGTCGCCTGGATCACTACCCTATAAAACAACCATCGGAGAGAGAGAGAGAGAGAGAGAGAGAGAGAGAGAGAGAGAGAGAGAGAGAGAGAGAGAGAGAGAGAGAGAGAGAGAGAGAGAGAGAGAGAGAGAGAGAGAGAGAGAGGGAGGGAGAGAGGGGGGAGAGGGAGAGAGAGAGAGAGAGAGAAAGAGAGAGAGAGAGAGAGAGAGAGAGAGAGAGAGAGAGAGAGAGAGAGAGAGAGAGAGAGAGAGAGAGAGAGAGAGAGAGAGAGAGAGAGAGAGAGAGAGAGAGAGAGAGAGAGAGAGAGAGAGCTGTCTTAGAGAGAGAGAGCTGTCTTTAGGTCGCCGGAATCACTACCCTATAAGACAACCATCGGAGAGAGAGCTGTCTTTAGGTCGCCGGAATCA
>JAXRKP010000064.1:37500-40000 GCA_037039925.1 Doris montereyensis | reverse complement strand
CTACTACTACTACTACTACTACTACTACTACTACTACTAATAATAATAATAATAATAATAATAATAATAATAATAATAATAATGATAAAAATAATAATAATAATAATAATAATAATAATAATAATAAAAATAATAATAAAAATAATAATAATAAATAAATAAATAAATAATAATTACGTTTCTTTTGCGCGCTATGTGCATTAAATTGTCAAAAATAGACAATTTGATATATGATCTTAAACCCATTGCGACAAAATAATAAACACTATTTATTGACATTACTGAATTTCCTGCCATCACTCGCATACGCTCAACATTTTGTAATATTATAATTCATTCATGCGTTTCATCATTACACTAATACTAGTAATACTACACTACAAACTTGATCTTTTGTAAAGCGCTGTCATGCGTTGTTATCATTACACTAATACTAGTAATACTACACTACAAACTTGATCTTTTGTAAAGCGCTGTCATGCGTTGTTATCATTACACTAATACTAGTAATACTACACTACAAACTTGATTTTTTTGTAAAGCGCTGTCATGCGTTGTCATCATTACACTAATACTAGTAATACTACACTACAAACTTGATCTTTTGTAAAGCGCTGTCATGCGTTGTTATCATTACACTAATACTAGTACTACACTACAAACTTGATCTTTTGTAAAAGCGCTGTCATGCAGTTGTTATCATTACACTAATACTAGTAATACTACATTACAAACTTGATCTTTTGTAAAGCGCTGTCATGCGTTGTCATCATTACACTAATACTAGTAATACTACACTACAAACTTGATCTTTTGTAAAACGCTGTCATGCGTTTTATCATTACACTAATACTAGTAATACTACACTATAAACTTGATCTTTTGTAAAGCGCTGTCATGCGTTGTCATCATTACACTAATACTAGTAATACTACACTACAAACTTGATCTTTTGTAAAGCGCTGTCATGCGTTGTCATCATTACACTAATACTAGTAATACTACACTACAAACTTGATCTCTTTTTGTAAAGCGCTGTCATGCGTTGTTATCATTACACTAATACTAGTAATACTACACTACAAACTTGATCTTTGTAAAGCGCTGTCATGTGTTGTTATCATTACACTAATACTAGTAATACTACACTACAAACTTGATCTTTTGTAAAGCGCTGTCATGCGTTGTCATCATTACACTAATACTAGTAATACTACACTACAAACTTGATCTTTTGTAAAGCGCTGTCATGCGTTGTCATCATTACACTAATACTAGTAATACACACTACAAACTTGATCTTTTGTAAAGCGCTGCCATGCGTTGTTATCATAACGGAATTTGGACTCAGTTAGTGTCTCAAAGAAATTGGGGTTCGTGAAAGACCTCTGACATTGACATAGGGGTTCATGGGGGGGGGATACTATGGCCTTTTTCGTCAATTTAGACGATCCTGTAACAGCTGCTGTCACTCCTGATAGAACATGTATTAAATATATTTTGAGAAAAAGAATGGATCCCCAGCCACATTTCATTCCCCTTCTGATCTTTGCCTCTTCTGCACGACACTCAGAGTTACGAACTGGTCACTCAAGTCTGAGCTACAAAAGATTGTAGATGGGTATCGATATCAATAAGTCTGAGCTACAAAAGGTTGTAGAGGGGTATCAAAAGGTTGTATCATTAATTCTAAATGGGCATCTTTTTCTTTTGTTCGAGTAGAAATATAGTCGAGGAATCCCTGCTGCTAACCGTAGACTAAAGTATGGCTTACCTAAGACTTGAACATCACTCACTGACTCACACTGATATCCGTGGTCTGATATTGAAGCCTGAAAACCAACGACTAACGAATTGACGATGACTTGTTATCAACGATACAAAATTGTAATGGTTTCTTGCTCCATCCACACGCGATTTCATACGCACGCTGTGAGGAAGGACGAAACTAGATTACTATTACCACTACTACTACTACTACTACTACTACTACTACTACTACTACTACTACTACTACTACTACTACTACTACTACTACTACTACTACTACTACTACTACTACTACTACTACTACTACTACTACTACTACTACTGCTACTACTACTACTACTACTACTAGCACTACTGCTACTACTACTACTACTACTACTACTACTACTACTACTACTACTACTACTACTACTACTACAACTACTACTACTACTAGCACTACTGCTACTACTACTACTACTACTACTACTACTACTACTACTACTACTACTACTACTACTACTACTACTACTACTACTACTACTACTACTACTGATATCAACGTGAAAAGGAATGCGTTAGACTGGGGCTGGCTGTGCCGTAGGCCCACTAACCCAGGACGGTGATAGATAATCACGTTACACTGTGTTTAGGTACGACCTTTGACAGTGTGTAGGCGTACTTGAAACCTCTCTACGATGATTCTAAGGGTATGACATATGATTAAAAATCAATGTTCATAGTCATAGAG
>JAXRKP010000064.1:30000-32500 GCA_037039925.1 Doris montereyensis | reverse complement strand
TGTAGAGAGAAAATGAAATAGAGCCACGAACAGACCACTGAGGCTTACCATATTTAAGTTGCACTGGAAGGGATTTTTTTAGGTTTATTGCAACATACTGGTGTCTGTTTGATAAGTATGACTGAAACCACATAAGAACTGTACCAGTTATTCTAAATGAATCACCTAGTCGTGTTATGAAGATTTCATAGTCAATTGTATCAAAGGCTGCCGACAGATCCAAAAGCACAAGAACAAAAACTAAACCGGAATCACATGCATTAATTATAATTAAGGAAATCAGTTTTAACTTGCAGGAGGGATGTTTCAGTATTATGCTTGATTCTGTAAGCAGATTGATACTTTTCAAACATATCATTCTCTTTGAGATGGTTAGTAATTTGTGATACACCAACTTTTTCTAAAATCTTTGAGAGAAATGGTAAATTAGATATTGGTCTGTAGTTTTTCAGAATATTATGATCAAGACTCTGAAGTATAGGCCTGATCCGTGCTTTTTTGAAAAAACTTTTTCGGGTATATTTCCTGTTCTAAGAGACATGTTTATAAGCTTGGTAATATATGGTAAGAGAGTGTCAAGATATTCATAAAACAATGATGTAGGCGAGGGGTCAAGTTTACATAGGTTTCTGGGTGATTTAGTGATAACATTTTTCATGAATGTGTCATTGATGATATGTGAGAAGCTTTTAAATTTAGGGGGTAATGGTTCCAATGTTTTTGTGGGAGTTTTATCCTTGGATTTATCGAAATTGTTCCTGATATTTTCTATTCTCTCCCTGAAATGTTCAGAAAATAAGTTATCACATCGTCAGTTGGTACCACGTCAGGTGTTTGAAATAAAGAACATTGTCCTAAAAAGGCATTACAAATTACATATGATAAATAATTCCTTTGAAGAATTTGCATCTATAATTGTTTCATTCTAAAACTCTTTTTAAAACTAAAAGACAGTTCTTTCGTTTCCTGTCTTGCCTTGATGAAGATTTCCCGATGGATATTAAGCCCAGATTTTCTCCACATCCGCTCGGCTCTTCTTTTCCGCGGTATGGAATTGCGAAGTTCTTCAGACGTCCAAGGGGCAGATGGTTTTATGCGTGTTTGCTTCTTCTGACGAAGAGGAGCATGTTTATCCAATGTGGATGAAAGGATTTCGTTGAAAGAGGATGGTGTCAGAGAAAGATTGTTGTCTAGTGGTGTTTTGATGTCCTGCTTGAAAAGTGATTTGTCTACTGCTTTAGTATTCAGTGAAAGAGATGAGCCTTGTAATTTCCTTTTGCTTTGATGGACAAAAGTCGAACACAATATCAATATCACCCTACTTTCCTCACTTGACTCAGGTGGTGGCGGTGTAGCTGAACCGTAGTGCTGTGAGCTTGCAATCACGACGACACACTGGTTTCAAACCCCACGGCTGGCACAGGTGGGGTTTTATTTCACAACGTTGTATTATTAGGAACGATATAACAGGCTTATGTACAGGGAATTGAGAAGAACTTTGAAATGAAATGGCCTGCTGGGGGATACATGACATACATTCGGTGAGCCTGCACTTGTACGGGGATACTGACTATAAATCCATTTTTATTACCTCAATGGGAAAAAGTCGAACTTAAACGAAAATGAAACTGATTCACACTACTAATAACTATTCCTGAAAGTCGACACTTTAAATGTTAAAAAGTAAACGCATTAACACAATGTAGTTAGAAACAACTGATTCATACTAATAACTATTCCTGATTCAACGACACTTTACCCAATGTTAAAAAGTAAACGCATTAACACAATATACATATAGTTACAAACAACTGATTCACGATACTAATAACTATTCCTGATTCAACGACACTTTACCCAATGTTAAAAAAGTAAACGCATTAACACAATGTAGTTAGAAACAACTGAAACCGGAGCATCACTATTCAAACACACAAACACGCAAACACACAAACACACAAACACACAAACAAACAAACACAAACAGACAAACACACAAACATTAACAAACAAAAATTTTCTTCTCATTATGAAGTGGCACATATTCTTATTATCATGTATTCAGTTATACCTATTACATAATGGCTTACCTATGGGCTTACCTATGGGATTTACCCATGGGCTTACCCATGGCTTACCTATGAGCTTACCTATGAGCTTACCTATGGGCTTACCTATACGTTTACCTATGAGCTTACCTATGAGCTTACCTATGAGCTTACCTCTGGGCTTATCTATGGGCTTACCTATGTTTACATATGAGCTTATCTATGGGCTTACCTATGAGCTTACATATGAGCTTACCTATGGGCTTACATATGGGCTTATCCATGGGATTACCTATGAGCTTACCTATGGGCTTATCTATAGGCTTACCTATGGGCTTACCTATGAGCTTACCTATGAGGTTACCATGGGCTTACCTATGAGCTTACCCATGAGCTTACCTATGGGCTTACCTATGGGCTTACCATGAGCTTACCTATGGGCTTACTCATGA
>JAXRKP010000064.1:0-25000 GCA_037039925.1 Doris montereyensis | reverse complement strand
GATGACAAAGATGTAGATGGTAGATGAACAAAGATGTAGGTGTTAGATGACAGAGATGTAGGTGGTAGATGAAGAAAAGATGTAGATGGTAGATGACAGAGATGTAGGTGGTAGATGACAGAGATGTAAGGCGTTAGATGAACAAAGATATAGGTGGTAGATGACAAAGATGTAGGTGGGTAAATGACAGAGATATAAAGGTAGACGAACAAAGATATAGGTGGTAGATGACAGAGATGTAATGGTAGATAAACAAAGATGTAGGTGGTAGATGACAGAGATGTAAGACGGAGACGAACAAAGATGTAGGTGGTAGATGACGTATGTAAGGCGTAGACGAACAAAGATGTAGGTGGTAGATGACAGAGATATAGATAGTAGATGAAGAAAGATGTAGGTGGTAGATGACGAGATGTAGATGGTAGATGAACAGAGATGTAGGTGGTAGATGACAGAGATGTAGGTGGTAGATGACAGAGATGTAGGTGCGTAGACGAACAAAGATGTAGGTGGTAGATGACAAAGATCTACGTAGATGACAGAGATGTAAGGCGTAGATGAACAACGATGTAGGTGGTAGATGACAGAGATGTAGGTGGTAGATGACAAGAGATGTAGGTGGTAGATGACAGAGATGTAAGACGTAGACGAACAAAGATGTAGGACGTAGATGACAGAGATGTACGTCGTAGATGAACAACGATGTAGGTGGTAGATGACAGGAGATGTAGGTGGTAGATGACAGAGATGTAGGTGGTAGATGACAGAGAGATGTAGGTGTAGATGAACAAAGATGTAGGTGGTAGATGACAGAGATGGAGGGCGTAGATGGACAAAGATGTAGGTGGTAGATGACAGAGATGTAGGTGGTAGATGACAAAGATGTAGATGATAGATGAACAAAGATGTAGGTGGTAGATGACAGAGATGTAGGTAGTAGATAGACAAAGATGTAGGTGGTAGATAGACAAAGATGTAGGTGGTAGATGACAAAGATGTAAAGCGTAGATGAACAAAGATGTAGGTGGTGGATAGACAGAGATGTAAGGCGAGACGAACAAAGATGTAGGTGGTGGATAGACAAAGATGTAGGTGTAGACGAACAAAGATGTAGGTGGTAGATGACAGAGATGTAGGTGATAGATGAACAACGATGTAGGTGGTAGATGACAGAGATGTAGGTGGTAGATGACAGAGATGTAGATGGTGGATGACAGAGATGTAGGTGGTAGATGACAGAGATGTAGGTGATGGATGACAGAGATGTAGGTGGTAGATAGACAAAGATGTAGGTGGTGGATGACAAAGATGTAGGTGGTGGATAGACAAAGATGTAGGTGGTAGATGACAGAGATGTAGATGGTAGGATGACAAAGATGTAGGTGGTAGATGACACAAAGATGTAGGTGGTAGATGACAAAGATGTAAGGCTTAGATGAACAAAGATGTAGGTGGTAGATGACAGAGATGTAGGTGGTAGATGAGACAAAGATGTAGGTGGTAGATGACAGAGATGTAGGTGGTAGATGACAGAGATGTAGGTAGTAGATGACAGAGATGTAGGTTGTAAAATACAAGATGTAGGTGGTAGATGAACACAGATGTAGGTGGTAGATGACAGAGATGTAGTTGATAAATGACAGAGATGTAGGTGGTAAATGACAAAGATGTAGGTGGTAGATAGACAAAGATGTAGGTGGTAGATGACAAAGATGTAGGTGGTAAATGACAAAGATGTAGGTGGTAAATGACAAAGATGTAGGTGGTAGATAGACAAAGATGTAGGTGGTAGATGACAGAGATGATGTAGGTGGAGATGATAGAATGAAAGAGATGTAGGTGGTAGATGGACAAAGATGTAGGTGGTGGATGACAAAGATGTAGGTGGTAAATGGACAAAGATGTAGGTGGTGGATGACAAAGATGTAGGTGTTAGATGACAAAGATGTAGGTGGTAAATAGACAAAGATGTAGGTGGTAGATGACAAAGATGTAGGTGGTAAATGAACACAGATGTAGGTGGTAGATAGACAAAGATGTAGGTGGTAAATGACAAATGTAGGTGGTAGATGGACAAAGATGTAGGTGGTGGTGATAGACAAAGATGTAGGTGGTAAATGACACAGATGTAGGTGGTAAATGGACAAAGATGTAGGTAGTAATGACAGAGATGTAGGTGGTAAATGGACAAAGATGTAGGTGGTAGGATAGACAAAGATGTAGGTGGTAGATGACAAAGATGTAGGTAGTAGATGACAAAGATGTAGGTTGTGGATGACAGAGATGTAGGTAGTAATGACAGAGATGTAGGTTGTGGTAAATGACAGAGATGTAGGTGGTGGATGACACAGAGATGTAGGTGGTAGATGACAGAGATGTAGGTGTAGGTGGAAATGACAGAGATGTAGGTGGTAAATGACAAAGATGTAGGTGGTGGATGACAGAGATGTAGGTGGTAAATGACAGAGATGTAGGTGGTAAATGACAGAGATGTAGGTGGTAATGACAAAGATGTAGGTGGTGGATAGACAGAGATGTAGGTGGTGAGATGAGGTGGTGGATGAGATGTAGGTGGTAAATGACAGAGATGTAGGTGGAAATGACAGAGATGATGTAGAGATGTAGGTGGAAATGACAAAGATGTAGGTAGTAGATGACAGAGATGTAGGTGGTAAATGACAAAGATGTAGGTGGTAGATGACAAGATGTAGGTAGTAGATGACAGAGATGTAGGTGGTAAATGACAGATGATGACAGAGATGGTAGATGACAGAGATGTAGGTAGTAGATGACAGAGATGTAGGTGGTAGATGACAGAGATGTAGGTGATAAATGACAAAGATGTAGGTGGTAGATGACAGAGATGTAGTAGTGACAGTAGATGACAGAGATGTAGGTAGTAAATGACAGAGATGTAGGTAGTAAATGACAGAGATGTAGGTAGTAAATGACAAAGATGTAGATGGTAGATGACAGAGATGTAGGTGGTAGATGACAGAGATGTAGGTGGTAGATGACAGAGATGTAGGTGGTAAATGACAGAGATGTAGGTAGTAAATGACAGAGATGTAGGTGGTAAATGACAAAGATGTAGGTGGTAGATGACAGAGATGTAGGTGGTAGATGACAGAGATGTAGGTGGTAGATGACAGAGATGTAGGTGGTAGATGACAGAGATGTAGGTAGTAAATGACAGAGATGTAGGTGGTAGATGACAGAGATGTAGGTAGGATGAAATGACAGAGATGTAGGTGGTAGATGACAGAGATGTAGGTGGTAGATGACAGAGATGTAGGTGGTAGATGACAGAGATGTAGGTGGTAGATGACAGAGATGTAGGTGGTAGATGACAGAGATGTAGGTGATAGATGACATAGATGTAGGTGGTAGATGACAGAGATGTAGGTGGTAGATGACAGAGATGTAGGTGGTAGATTACAGAGATGTAGGTGGTAGATGACAGAGATGTAGGTGGTAGATGACAGAGATGTAGGTGGTAGATGACAGAGATGTAGGTGGTAGATGACAGAGATGTAGGTGGTAGATGACAGAGATGTAGGTGGTAAATGACAAAGATGTAGGTGGTAGATGACAGAAAGATGTAGGTGGTAGATGACAGAGATGTAGGTGGTAGATGACAGAGATGCAGGTAAAGGTAGATGAACAAGATGTAGGTGGTTAGATGACAGAGATGAACAACGAACATGGTAGATGACAGATGTTAGGTGATAGATGACAGAACATGTAAGACAGATGAACGAAGATGTAGGTGGTAGATGACATGGAACACGTGGTAGATGACAAAGGTTAGGTGGTAGATGACAGAAGATGGAAAAAGGTTAGATGACAGATGGATGGAACACGTAGATGACAAAGGTTAGTGTGGTAGATGAATGGAACATGTAAGATGGAAGGTTAGTGTGATAGATGATGGAACATGGTAGATTACAGAGATGTTAGGTGATAGAGATGACAGAGATGTTAGGTGGTAGATGACAGAGATGTAGGACAGGAAAAGATGTTACAGAGGATGTAGGTGGTAGATCACAGGTAGATGGATAGGTGGTAGATGGATGGAACACGTAAGACAGGAAAAGATGTAGGTGGTAGATGCCAAAAAGGATGTAAGTGGTTAAAAAAGAGATGTAGTGGTAGATGGCAAAGATGCACGCGGTAGATGAACAACGATACAAGTGGTTAGATGGATGGAACATGTAAGACAGAAAAGGTTAGGGTGGTAGATGGATGGAACACGTAAGACAGGAAAAGGTTAGTGTGATAGATGGATGGAACACGTAAGACAGGAAAAGGTTAGTGTGATAGATGGATGGAACACGTAAGACAGGAAAAGGTTAGTGTGGTAGATGGATGGAACACGTAAGACAGGAAAAGGTTAGTGTGGTAGATGGATGGAACATGTAAGACAGGAAAAGGTTAGTGTGGTAGATGGATGGAACATGTAAGACAGGAAAAGGTTAGTGTGGTAGATGGATGGAACATGTAAGACAACAAAAGGTTAGTGAATGGAACACCTAAGACAGGAAAAGGTTAGATAGATGATGGAACATGTAAGACAGGAAAGGTTAGTGTGTAGATGATGGAACATGGAAGACAGGAAAAGGTTAGTGTGGTAGATGGATGGAACATGTAAGACAGGAAAAGGTTAGTGTAGGGATGGAACATGATGGAGATGGAACATGTAAGACAGGAAAAGGTTAGTGTGGTAGATGGATGGAACACGTAAGACAACAAAAGGTTAGTGTGGTAGATGGATGGAACATGTAAGACAACAAAAGGTTAGTGTGGTAGATGGATGGAACATGTAAGACAGGAAAAGGTTAGTGTGGTAGATGGATGGAACATGTAAGACAACAAAAGGTTAGTGTGGTAGATGGATGGAACATGGGACAACAAAAGGTTAGTGTGGTAGATGGATGGAACACGTAAGACAGGAAAAGGTTAGTGTGGTAGATGGATGGAACATGTAAGACAAAAAAGGTTAGTGTGGTAGATGGATGGAACATGTAAGACAGGAAAAGGTTAGTGTGGTAGATGGATAGAACATGTAAGACAACAAAAGGTTAGTGTGGTAGATGGATGGAACATGTAAGACAGGAAAAGGTTAGTGTGGTAGATGGATGGAACATGTAAGACAACAAAAGGTTAGTGTGGTAGATGGATGGAACATGTAAGACAACAAAAGGTTAGTGTGGTAGATGGATGGAACATGTAAGACAGGAAAAGGTTAGTGTGGTAGATGGATGGAACACGTAAGACAGGAAAAGATTAGTGTGGTAGATGGATGGAACATGTAAGACAGGAAAAGGTTAGTGTGGTAGATGGATGGAACACGGATAGAAAAAAAAGGTTAGGTGATAGATGGATGGAACATGAAGACAGGAAAAGGTTAGGTGGTAGATGGATGGAACATGTAAGACAGGAAAGGTTAGTGGTAGATGGATGGAACACGTAAGACAGGAAAAGGTTAGTGTGGTAGATGGATGGAAGACGTAAGACAGGAAAAGGTTAGTGTGGTAGATGGATGGAACACCTAGGACAGGAAAAAGGTTAGTGTGGTAGATGGATGGAACATGTAGGACAGGAAAAGGTTAGTGTGGTAGATGGATAGAACATGTAAGACAGGAAAAGGTTAGTGTGGTAGATGGATGGAACATGTAAGACAGGAAAAGGTTAGTGTGGTAGATGGATGGAACATGTAAGACAGGAAAAGGTTAGTGTGGTAGATGGATGGAACATGTAAGACAGGAAAAGGTTAGTGTGGTAGATGGATGGAACATGTAGGACAGGAAAAAGGTTAGTGTGGTAGATGGATGGAACACGTAAGACAGGAAAAGGTTAGTGTGGTAGATGGATGGAACATGTAAGACAGGAAAAGGTTAGTGTGGTAGATGGATGGAACATGTAGGACAGGAAAAGGTTAGTGTGGTAGATGGATGGAACATGTAAGACAGGAAAAGGTTAGTGTGGTAGATGGATAGAACATGTAAGACAGGAAAAAGGTTAGGTGGTAGATGGATAGAACATGTAAGACAGGAAAAGGTTAGTGTGGTAGATGGATAGAACATGTAAGACAGGAAAAGGTTAGTGTGGTAGATGGATAGAACATGTAAGACAAAAAAGGTTAGTGTGGTAGATGGATGGAACATGTAAGACAACTAAAGGTTAGTGTGGTAGATGGATAGAACATGTAAGACAACAAAAGGTTAGTGTGGTAGATGGATGGAACATGTAAGACAACAAAAGGTTAGTGTGGTAGATGGATGGAACACGTAAGACAGGAAAAGGTTATTGTGATAGATGGATGGAACATGTAAAACAACAAAAGGTTAGTGTGGTAGATGGATGGAACACGTAAGACAGGAAAAGGTTATTGTGATAGATGAATGGAACACGTAAAACAGGAAAAGGTTAGTGTGGTAGATGGATGGAACATGTAAGACAGGAAAAGGTTAGTTAGTGTGGTAGATGGATGGAACATGTAAGACAGGAAAAGGTTAGTGTGGTAGATGGATGGAACACGTAAGACAGGAAAAAGGTTAGTGTGGTAGATGGATGGAACATGTAAGACAGGAAAAAGGTTAGTGTGGTAGATGGATGGAACATGTAAGACAGGAAAAGGTTAGTGTGGTAGATGGATGGAACATGTAAGACAGGAAAAAGGTTAGTGTGGTAGATGGATGGAACACGTAAGACAGGAAAAGGTTAGTGTGGTAGATGGATGGAACATGTAAGACAGGAAAAGGTTAGTGTGGTAGATGGATGGAACATGTAAGACAGGAAAAGGTTAGTGTGGTAGATGGATGGAACATGTAAGACAGGAAAAAAGGTTAGTGTGGTAGATGGATGGAACATGTAGGACAGGAAAAGGTTAGTGTGGTAGATGGATGGAACACGTAGGACAGGAAAAAGGTTAGGGTGGTAGATGGATGGAACACCTAAGAGATGGATGGAACAGGAAAAAAGAATTGAAAAATAAGTAAAGATACTGACGCACATATTATAAGAACGTTTATGAAATGCCATAATTAAATTAGATCATAATTGATCTACATTGACAAACTTTTAACCAAATAAAAGCATAGACCATGAGCTACACGGAACGTAGTCAGTTCGGATTGTAGCACACTTTACTTTGATGGCAAGGCGATGGGTGCCGACGCAAAGGTTGCAGGTTGACCAAAGGCTGGGGGAGTTAACCCGACAGAAAATAACAACCTGCTGCCTTATGGGCTGCCATTGACCAGCCAAAGGCTAAGGGGTTGGCCCTGACATAAAATAAAAAGGGCTGGTATGGGGCCTCAGGGTGGCAGCCCCACCATCTACCTAGGGTACAGAGGGTCAATCCCCTGCTTATCCAAAAACCAAACTGATTCAAAGAAGTACATATAATGATATACCCGGCTTGAACTTTCGAAGACGACTCTGGAAAAGAACACGGACTGTGATTTTTGGAACATGGAATGTTTGGGCAATAAATGGAAAAGAGTTAGAATTAGCTGAAGAAATGGAAAAATTCAAAGTAGACATTTTGACAAGGAATAGAAAATGTAGGAATAAATCATACTTTAATCCTCTCAGGAGTAGATGTCCAAGACAGAGCTAGAGCAGGAGTTGGCCTCCCAATGCATAAAAAGCAAGAGACGCTACTTGAAAGTTGGAAATTTATAAACCCACGGCTATTAGAGCTAAATAGTAAACCAAAAGAAAAAAATGAATTATTAATAGCTTATGGATCAAACGAAGATGCTCCTAAAGAAGAAAAAGTTATCTTCGAAAACGATTTACAAATAGCTGCAGAGAATCTTAAACACATGCAGGAACTAATGGATTTTGGAGATTTAAACGTTAGAAATATCAGGAGAAGTAATAGGTAAAGAAGAAGAGACAACAATTTCTTCAAATGGAGAGAGACTAATATATTTTTGTCTAAAGAATAACATGAAAATAGCTAACACATTTTTTCCTCATAAAGATATCCACAAACATAAAAGAGTAAATGAAGGCAGATGTGAAAAATCAATGATATACTACATACTAGTTAGCAGCTCCTTTTTTACAGTACAATGGATGCGAGAGTAAACAGAGGAGCTCAAATATTTAGTGATCATCATCTAGTGATAGCCAAAATGAGATTACTAACGGAAGAAAACAAACAGAAAAGGGAAGAGAAGAGGGCTACTAAACTCAAATTAGAAGAAGTAAATAAACTATTAGTAAGACATATTTACCAGTATAAAAAGATTTATCAGTGAAAGGCAGATGGATCTGAAGCATAGCACAATAGAAGAAAAATGGCAAATGTATAAAGAAACACTCCTTGGTTGTACTGTGGTAGGAAACAATTTAAAGGAGATAGGAGAAGAACAGAATGGTGGAATGAGAATGTCAAGATTAAGATCAAAGAAGATAAGGATGCCTGGAAGAAATACTTGCAAACAAAGAGACCAGAGGATAAGATAGATTAAGTAAGTAAAAGAACTATCGCAAAAGAGGAAGTTAGGAAAGCAAAACAGGAACAGTGGTAAGAGTTTGGACAAAGACTATCAAGGAAATCAAAAGCTGTTCTGGGAGCAATGAAGAGCATGAGAAAGACCAAAGCATGCCCAATACAACAAATTAGGAACGCCAAACGAGAAATAATGAAAGGAGACAGCGAAACGTGAAGAAAGTATTTTCAACAATTATATAATCCCAGAACATATGAAACAAGGAGTACAGATCAATTATTAAGAGTAACAAGTAATCCAGATGAGACAGCTGAAGTAGATATCTCAATGGAAGAACTCCAAACAGCTATAAGAAAAATGAAATTAGGAAAAGCCCCAGGAGCAGATCAAGTTTATTCAGAAAGGATTCAAAACCAAGGGAGAGAGGCAGACAAACTACTAAATGCAATATATCAACAAGCATGGAAGTCCAAAACAAGTGCTAGACGACTGGAAAAAGGGAATGGTAGTACCAATACATAAGAAAGGATCAACTACGGCATGCTCAAACTGTAGAGGGATATAACTACTTAGCGTACCAGGAAATGTGTGTGCCAGGATTCTGGAAATGAGATTAAGGAAAAGAGTAGAGGATTAGATTGAAGAACTCCAGAGGGGATTTAGACCAGGAAGATGTGTACAAGGCCACATATTTACAATTAGATAAAGAATAGAGAGACAAAATTCATTGAAAGAAACAGGCGACATATGACAATAAGTGACAACTCCACTAATAAAGACAGAACAAACACGTGACGTTTCGGGTATACCTTCGTCAGACAACAAACGAGAAATATTTAGAATCTAGATCTACGTAATACTCCGGCATCACACAATGTGATGTCAGAAGAAAAACATAAAGGAGAAAGAAAGAAAGAAAAAGACAGTGATGATAAGAAACGTATCAGAGGGGGGTGTGAAGAAAGAGCGATAGTGGAAGATTCAGATCTAGAATGAAATAAAAATATGAAAATAAGTAAGTAATAAAAGATGAGAAGGAGATAGAGAGAATGAGAGAAAAGAGTGTGTGTGTGTGTGTGTGTGTGTGTGTGTGAGAGAGAGAGAGAGAGAGAGAGAGAGAGAGAGAGAGAGAGAGAGAGAGAGAGAGAGAGAGAGAGAGAGAGAGAGAGAGAGAGAGAGAGAGAGAGAGAGAGAGAGAGAGAGAGAGAGAGAGAGAGAGAGAGAGAGAGAGAGAGAGAGAGAGAGAGAGAGAGAGAGAGAGAGAGAGAGAGAGAGAGAGAGAGAGAGAGAGAGAGAGAGAGAGAGAGAGAGAGAGAGAGAGAGAGAGAGAGAGAGAGAGAGAGAGAGAGAGAGAGAGAGAGAGAGAGAGAGAGAGAGAGAGAGAGAGAGAGAGAGAGAGAGAGAGAGAGAGAGAGAGAGAGAGAGAGAGAGAGAGAGAGAGAGAGAGAGAGAGAGAAAGAGAGAAAAGAAAGAAACAGGCAGGGAAGAAAGAAAGGGAGAGAGAGACGTGTGAGTATGGGAAACAAGAACGAAAAATAGGATAAATGTAAAACTAGATCTATATCTCACTGGGTCTAGAAAGAAGAAATGATAGGATAAATGTAAGACTAGACCTATATCTCACTGGGTCTAGAAAGAAGAAATAATAGAGAATGAATGAAAGGAAGTATTAATCAAGATAAAAATTTACACTGAAGGTGCGAAATGTATATAAATTACAAATTTATCGATACAATAAGGGAAGAGAGTAAACAACTTATCTGAAATTTAAAAAAAAAGAAACATTGACTTGCACCTGTGTTTTATTGACTTAGAACATTTGACACTGTGAGAGGGACGAACTATGGCATTCCTTAAAAGAACACAATGTAGAGCAAAATTTAGTAGAAGCCATTAAAAGTTTTTACATGTGCGTAGTGCGAATAGCTGGAAATGTATCTGAAGAATGTATGGTAGATATAGGAGTAAGACACTTTTGTACCCTAAATCCTCTTTTGTTTATCACATTTATGGACTCAGTCGCAAAGGCAGTATGGGAGGCTCAAACCAGTAAATGCTTTCATTTGCTGATGATTTAGTTACAAATGAATCAACAGAGATGGTTTGGGCATGTTAACAGAATGAATGACAATAAAATAGCAAAATCAGTATACAGCGCTAAAGCTTTTTGTCGAAAAGGCAGACCTCGGACAAAGTGGGAAGAAGATATAAAAAGATGCCTAAACGCAAATAAATTTAACTTTCACGGAAGGAAACAGAAAACACCAGGATAGGGGAGCCTGGAGAAAGATCATTTCTGGCATCTAAACCCATACACTGGAAGGTAGAATGGGAGCTGGTAAAGAAAGGAAGAAAGAACTTGATGTAAAGAGAAAGGCGAAACCGTTCCACTTTGGACTTTGGTACATTTTTCTTTTCTGTTAATGCGAAATTGTTCATGTCGCATGCACTCACAATTTGTCTATTGTCAGATATCAGATAACAATTCGTCAAAATTCAGGTCAAAGAGTTTGTGGACTGTAAAATTATATTATATACAATAATTATGTCAAAATTCAAAGCAAACTTTTCAAACTATAATGCCTCAAATAGTAATCGAATGATTTTAAACGCCAATGATACCTAAAGAAATAAAATTGCAGATTTATGAAAAACACTATTTTAAAATTTTGATTCATAAACAAACATTTATACTTACATTGCTTACCAGGAAAACGTACCTGGCAGAAGATTTGGATCCAGTAATTTCTCATAATTTCCTGTTAGTATGTATGAATGACTTGACAAACTTACTGAAGCATGACTGAAACAATGAGATGGCAACATGAATGCAATGCCAAACTTACTCATGCATGACTAGAACAACGAGATCACAACATGAATGCAATGCCAAACTTACTCATGCATGACTACAACAACGAGATCACAACATGAATGCAATGCCCAACTTACCGAAGCAAGGCTTAAGGGGCGGGGACTTGCCCTGGAGTGAACATTTTCCCGTTTGCTCCTATCAATTCAACTTATGTAATGGGCATGGTGTACTGAGTTGACATATGTCGTGGGTTTTTTCACTGACGTTTCTGGTTGCCATGGAAACGGCTCTCAACTACTGTACTTCTTATTGACACTGTGTCAAGTGCACCAGCAACTTTTTTTACTCATTTTGAGATGGTGCCTTTTGATAATAGGTGTGCGGAATATGTTCCGTATTTTCCAGACAGTCTAAGGCAATATTTCTAATAAATCCTCATATTAGGATTTATTGGATAGCGTTTATTCTGGCGATCGTAATGAGTACCAACTTGCCGTACTTTAGATAATATGTCTGGCTTTTATCATATAATAGCTGTGTCTAAAGATAAGCCTGTATCGTTTCTAAAAATTCGTATCAATTCAAAGAATCGATACTGAGCTTCTTTTATGATATCATTATGATAGGAATGAACTTCTCTATCCACTAGTATGATAGATTAGATTTGTCCCATTTTCGGTAAAAATGGCATTCCCTGAACCCAACTCCCCCCTTTAAACATCAATATGACAACATGAATGCAATGCCAAACAATGGATGACAAACAATGAGATGCAACATGAATGAAATACCAAACTTACTGATGGATGACTGAAACAATGAGATCACAACATGAATGAAATACCAAACTTACTGAAGTATGACTGAAACAATGAGATCACAACATGAATGAAATACCAAATTTACTGAAGTATGACTGAAACAATGAGATCACAACATGAATAAAATACCAAACTTACTGAAGTATGACTGAAACAATGAGATCACAACATGAATGAAATACCAAACTTACTGAAGTATGAGTGAAATAATGAGATCACAACATGAATGAAATACCAAATTTACTGAAGTATGACTGAAATAATGAGATCACAACATGAATGAAATACCAAACTTACTGAAGTATGAGTGAAACAACGAGATCACAACGTGAATGAATACCAAACTTACTGAAGTATGACTGAAACGACGAGATCACAACATGAATGCAATGCCAAACTTATTGATGCACGATTGAAACAGTGAGATCACAACATGATGAATGCAATGTCAAACTTACGGAAGTATGACTGAAACAATAAGATCACAACATGAATGCAATGTCAACATGAATGCAATGTCAAACGTATGACTGAAACAATAAGATCACAACATGAATGCAATGTCAAACTTACTGCAAGTATGACTGAAACAATAAGATCACAACATGAATGCAATGTCAAACTTACTGAAGTATGACTGAAACGACGAGATCACAACATGAATGCAATGTCAAACTTACTGAAGTATGAATGCAATGTCTGAAACAATGAGATCACAACATCAATGCAATGTCAAACTTACTGAATGAGATCACAACATCAATGCAATGTCAAACAATGAAACAATGAGATCACAACATCAATGCAATGTCAAACTTACTGAAGTATGACTGAAACAATGAGATCACAACATCAATGCAATGCCAAACGTACTGAAGTATGACTTAAACGACGAGATCACAACATGAATGCAATACCAAACTTACTGAAGTATGACTGAAACAATGAGATCACAACATAAAACGTACGACGAGATCAGAAAATGAATGCAATGCCAAACTTACTGAAGTATGACTGAAACAATGAGATCACAACATGAATGCAATGCCAAACTTACTGAAGTATGACTGAAACAATGAGATCACAACATGAATGAAATACCAAATTTACTGAAGTATGACTGAAACAGTGAGATCACAACATGAATGCAATGTCAAACTTACTGAAGTATGACTTAAACGACGAGATCAGAAAATGAATGCAATGCCAAACTGACTGAAGTATGACTGAAACAATGAGATCACAACATGAATGCAATGCCAAACTTACTGAAGTATGACTGAAACAATGAGATCACAACATGAATGCAATGTCAAACTTACTGAAGTATGACTGAAACAATGAGATCACAACATCAATGCAATGTCAAACTTACTGAAGTATGACTGAAACAATGAGATCACAACATGAATGCATGCCAAACTTACTGAAGCAAGACTGAATCAACGACATCACAACATTCTATAAAAACAATCCCTTTAAGAAATGAAATAAAGATTAAGAACCTAGTTTTACTTACTTACATCCTTTATCGATACAGTACAAAATATCATTTGATTGACCATTGTTGTCTTTCAATGATTGTGTTAAATATTTCATTGATCGAATTCCTTGTATAACGGTCATTTTATTGAGTAGCATGATTTTCATTAAGTATTATCTATTCATGGCATTACACAACACACACAAAATCCGGTAATGTTGGATATATGATGTGCTAGAAATTGTACTTAAAGTGACTAGTATGTACTCGTAAAAGGAGGGCTCGGCAGTCCAATGACCAGGTATCGGCCTCCCAATCCAAAGGTCATGAGTTCAAGCCCCGCCAACGGTGGAAAACAAAATCTCCAGTTTTTTTCGAGTAAAACTGAGTACCCTCCTGGTCCAGGCACGTGGATCGACATCTAGCCCTATCGGAGACGGATAATCAAAATGAGGTCCCATGTGCAGATCTCAACACTCTGTGCACGTTAAAGATTTCTCGGCTGTTTACAGGGCAGTTCGGGCAAAGTTAAAAACTCTGTCAACCACCCCCCTCCTCCCTCCCCCCCCCCCAAGATCACATTCGTTGTGGATGTGGGTAAAAAAGTCAAAGAAATTATTGCCTTACTCGTGATCGGAGTACACTTATCTTTCGATGCGACACAGCTGTAGTAATGAGATGCTGGAGGGACCTAACTTGAGTTTGTTTTTGTTTTGTTTTTGTTTTTGTTTTGTTTTTGTTGGGGGGGTCGGGTGGGGGTAGGGGGGTGAGGGGAGGAGGTTGGCGAGTGATAGGGGTTGTGGGGTGATAGGGTGGGTGGGGACATGACGAGGTGTAGAGGGGTAGGGGTTCAGCCTTTAGGATTGCGATATTAGATCTCTTCCGTTTATCCGACTCTATCTTGTAGTTGTAGATAAATGCTAGTCAGGAATCTGCTTACGTTTACTACCTCTAAATGTAAGCCAAATTCGATCAAAAATGAAGAGTTAAGTGGTAAAGTGGGACATGAGCCAACTTCACCAATTTTAGATTGTATTTACTATATCCCTATTATATCTATATTATGATACAAATAAAATTGATTGTAAGTGTAAATAATTTTTCAACTCTTCTTATGTTTCGCACTTTGCAAATATACTTTTCAAGAATTAGTAAGGCCGCTAAATCGTAGGTTCACCCAATTTCGAATAAAACAGCATAATTCGAAGATTAATGATGTAAAATCGGTGAGCCAACACTGTATGTGGGCTGTGAGTGGTGGGCTGTGGGCTGTGGGCTGAGGGAAGACACTGTATCGATATCATCAGCCAGAGTTAGATTTTATAAAGGGAATCGTGTGTCCTTTTCTATAAGCATTAGAAATAGTTCACACCTAGACGGACCATGCTTGTCTATCTATCTATTATAACAGACGCTCCCAACTGAGGACGTCCCCCCACCCCACCCCATACCCCCGTCCCATGGTAACATAATAATGTTAAAGGAACTCAGGGTGCGAAACATTGAATTTGGTAATTTGACAACACCCCTCCCCCCTCCGACCAAAAAAAAAAAGGAAAAAGAAAGAACAAAACCCGACTAAAAAAGCAAACAGCAAAATAATACCAAAAAAAAAACAACAAAACAAAGCCCAACACAAAAAAGAAAAAAAAACGACAAAAAAGATCTCAAGTAAACACAATAAACATATATCTGTTGTAAAGGGATGCGATAACATATTATCATTGTTATAAATAAAAAAACTTTTTTAGGGGTGCGGGGCATAGACAATGTTGGGGACCCCTGATATAATATAATTTTAAAAAATATATATGGACAGTCAAGAACATGGAGCAGTTTACAGTTGAAAACAAAACAAATCATAAAGGTATTAATTATTTTAAAAATGCCATTGATATGGAGCTATAAAATTGAAAATATTTGTATGGTGAATACATGTGCATTGTTCTTATTGATTGATGTACGTTCAATCATTTTTTTAAACTCGATGATTGTACTTGAATGGATGTGACACTTAAAGGTCTGACACGATATATGATATGAAATATAATATTATTATACCCCTTTCCCATTCTTTACTATTGGTTGTTACGGTGTAATATGAGTTCCTAATGTTCTTATTTTTCATATTGCACTTTTACCGCTCTCAGCCAACCAAGACCTTACTTTAACATGGGACTACTTAAATCATCATTTTTTTTTTAGAGCTTAATGACGTATACCTCAGAGACGGGCTATTTTTGAAGGGAATGAGGTTAGGGTGCCCTGGCATAAACTTGTGAGTACCTTACGCAACACAACCGAGTTTATTAGTTTTTCATTCAAATTATATCATCATATTATTATCATACCTCTATAAAGAGTAACACATTACATAATGAAATAAAAAATATGAATTTCAAACATGATTGTAATTTTTAATTTAAATTTTGGTGAAAAGAATGTAAACGATAAACAGGTAAATTAATGCAACCTATGGCGAAGAATGGGAGATGGGTTTGATAATACATTTTTAATAATATGATAAAACCATCCAAGCTTTGTTTCAGCAATTCAATCTTGATCCAGTAAAAGAATTCATCGAACAAAGGCTCATGAGGTTTTGGCATTTAAATGAAACAAATTGAAGCAGACATGACATTGACATAATCGAAATTCAAGGAGAGAGATAGTTATAAATAGATACGATATTTTTTTAAGTGGTCGGAAACGGGTATTTTTAAAGTGGATCTAAATTCTAGATCCTAGTTCAAGAAAAAATCTAGATTAGACATCAAAGAATTAGAATTATCTCTAGATCTAGATCTAGAAATATAGATCTATAAGCTAGAATCTACCTTTTTTTTAAAATTTAGATTTAGATTTGAGTCTAACTCTTATATAGATCTAGATCTAGATCTAAAATCTCAATCATAATAATGTCTAGATCTCGCTAGATCCCAAATCTATCTCAGATTTCGTCGCAGCCCACATTATGCTTAATCTCCTTACCCTTATGATTTTTACATTGACAATTACTCCGTGGTGAGAACCCCTGTAATTTCAAAGATGAACACAGCATTAGTGTTCATTGTTGTCAATTTTTCTCTCCTGAATTCAAATTAAAAAAAACCACATTCATCTTCAAAATTCATATTCATCACATATTGTATTACTGCTCGTAGAGGTATAATACTATGAGTATAGATCTAGTATTTGAATGAAAAAAATAATGAACTCGGTTAGGTTGCGTAAGGCAAGTTCGTACCACGGTACCCAAACCTCGTTCATGATTTCCCACTCAAGTCAATAGCTATAATCAGATCATATACGTACCTCCTTGATAAAGGAATTCATGTTGGTTGGGTGGTACGGGCATGACTTGTAGACCAGGTTGACGACGTCATGTATCACGTACCGGGATCTCAGTGGGCAACAGGAGTAAGGGATCTGACACGCACGAAATGCCATGTGAAACACATCAAGCACTGCACGCAGTTAGTGTCGGTTGATATAATGTATGTATATATAGGAACATCTCAAACATTCTTCTTCTTCTTCTTCTTCTTCTTCTTCTTCTTCTTCTCTTCCTCCTCTTCCTCTTTCCTTCCTGCTCCTCCTATCTTCCTTCTCCTTCTCTTCCTCCTCCTCCTGCTCCTCCTCCTTCTCCTCCTCTTCTTTCTTCTTCTTCTTCTTCTTCTTCTTCTTCTTCTTCTTCTTCTTCTTCTTCTTCTTCTTCTTCTTCTTCTTCTTCTTCTTCTTCTTCTTCTTCTTCTTCTTCTTCTTCTTCTTCTTCTTCTTCTTCTTCTTCTTCTTCTTCTTCTTTTACTATTATTAATATTATTACTATCATCATCATAACCATCATCATCATCATCATCATCATCATCTTCATCATCATCATCATCATCATTATCCTCATCATCTTCATCATCATTATTATTATTATTGATATTATTATTATAATTATTATTATCCTTATTATTATTATTATTATTATTATTATTATTATTATTATTATTATTATTATTATTATTATTATTATTATTATTATTATTATTATTATTATTATTATTATTATTATTATTGTTATTATTATTGTTATTATTATTACAGTTACTATTACGATTATTATTATTATTGTTAGTCTTATTCATATTATTTTATCATTATATTATTATCATTATGATTACTATTATCATCATTATTATTATTATTATTATTATTATTATTATTATTGTTATTATTATTATTATTATTATCCTTATTATTATTATCATTACTATTATTATTACCATTACTATTACGATTATTATTATTATTATTGTTAGTCTTATTCATATTATTTTATCATTATATTATTATCATTATGATTACTATTATCATCATTATTATTATTATTATTATTATTATTATTATTATTATTATTATTATTATTATTATTATTATTATTATTATTATTATTATTATTATTATTATCATAAGTGTCATTGTTATTATCATAAAATCGTTATTATCTATATTTGTATGATATCAACTATGACTAAAATCAACAGGAAGGCTTATTAGATCACAATACTAGCGCAAGGTGGAAGGTAGCTATTGATCTTACATCTTATATTCTAGAGAGACAAGGTGTTGGCCTCTCAATAGTCTCAACCAAAAGGTCATGAGTGTGCACGGGCCAGCTTGAAACATCACCTTCTCATGGTTTTTGTTGAGAGAGAGAGAGAGAGAGAGAGAGAGAGAGAGAGAGAGAGAGAGAGAGAGAGAGAGAGAGAGAGAGAGAGAGAGAGAGAGAGAGAGAGAGAGAGAGTTTTTTGTTGAGAGACAGAGAGAGAGAGAGAGAGAGACAGACAGACAGACAGACAGACAGACAGACAGAGAGAGAGATAGAGAGAGAGAGAGAGAGAGAGAGAAAGAGAGACAGAGACTGAGAGAGAGACTATACATGAGACTGACATACAGAGAGAGAGAGAGAGAGAGAGAGAGAGAGAGAGAGAGAGAGAGAGAGAGAGACAGAGAGAGAGACAGACAGACAGACAGACAGACAGACAGACAGACAGACAGACAAAGATAGAGACAGAGACAGAAACAGACACAGAAACAGAGAGACAGACTGACAGACATACTGACAGACAGACTGACATACAGACAGTCAGTCAGACAAGCAGACATACACAGGAAAAGATAGATAAAACAAAGACATACACAAAGACAGAGAAACACACAGACACAGGGACAAAGACACTGGCACAGACACATAGGCAGAGACATTGACACACAAAGACAGAGACAGAGAAAAGCAGAGATAGTTGATGATAGCGATGTAGATACAAACACAGTCACAGTCAAAGAAAGACAACCAACAGACGAGAACATTGATGTACAAGTTAAGTTTCTGGTCCTTGGTCAAATGTGACCATTTTTGAGTCAAGGTTCATCATCGTCTAGTTATCCATCCCACAAAAACTTTGCAATCTTTTTAAAATTTGATTTCATTTGATTTACCCACATCCACAATAAAGGTGATCTCGGGGGTTTTGATAGGATTTTAACATCTTACCCGAACTGCCCTGTAAAACAGCTATGGGATCTTTAACGTGCACACTGTTATGATCTGCACACGGGACCTCCTTTGTTATCGTCCGTGTCCGATGGGACTAGCAGGTGTCGATCCGCCTGTCTGGGTCATGGGCGTAGATTTGTCAAGCTTTTTGTGGGGCTCCAACCAACTATCTTTTTGCTGAGAGGCTGATACCTTGCATATTGACTACCGAGTTCCCCCCCTCCCTACGCCCCCCCGCCCACACCCCGCCTCTCAAAACCGCAAAGACAGAGAAGAAAACACAAAGAAACGATCATGCCAATACTGCAGGTAAGTGCGATACACACCATTGGCGAGGAGGTTCTCGGCAAAAGATTAGGCTAATGAACCACCTTCACACCTACCCAGTGACGACAACATGAAATCATGGTGCTCTTGGATTTACGAAAGACGAACAACAACATACATTTAAGCCGTTTTCCCCATGTATGCGTAATGCGTAATCCGTAATGTGTAATACGTAATGCGTAATATGTGAATAATAAACAACGATCGCATGGAAATTCAATAAAAGTGTATCACGCATCACGCAAACGCATCACCACGCACACAAGTAAATATAACCTTAGCTACTATTCCATATAATGATCGTTTACGCATCACTCATGACACATTAGGCATCACGCATTACGTACACATAAAAAATCAGCTTCTTTTGGGTATTCACTTTCTGATTCTTGATCGCTTCCAGTATGTCAGCCGTGCTGTATTCCTTGTAGTTCTCAATGCCACAACACTTGAACTGTTTGGAGTCCAATTAACATGTATATACAGGAAACAGCATCAAGGTGAACACACACACACACACACACACACACACACACACAATGAATAGAACAAAACGAGTCTTGAAAATACATTCATAATTTCATTTTTTTATGCCTGAATGAGCAAACAAACAAAAAAGAAGAAAAAAGAAAAGAAAACTGAAGAAGAAAAAATTGAAGAAATGAAAACTGAAAAAAAAAACTGAAGAAGAGAAAATTGAAGAAATGAAAACTGAAAAAAAACTGAAGAAGAGAAATTATAAAGAGAAAACTGAAGAAATGAAAACTGAAAGAAAACTGCAGAAGAGAAAACTGAAGAAGAGAAAACTGAAGAAAAGAAAACTGAAGAAGAACGGTGACAGCAATAACGTTAACAAGGATGATGTTGGCACTACTGAGTACATTGTACTTACGTCTTGCCTACTAAATGACAGTGACAGCAGCAGCAACAACAACATCAGTAACAAGATACAACTCTGTCTGTACTTGCTCTTTACACCAGCTAAGACTACTACTGCGGCCATTACTACTACTGCTGCGATTACTACTACTACTACTACTACTACTACTACTACTACTACTACTACTACTACTACTACTACTACTACTACTACTACTACTACTACTACTACTACTACTACTACTACTACTACTACTACTACTACTATTACTACTACTACTTGTAACTACCACTTCAACAGCAATTCTATTATTTTTGGCTGAACGAGGAAGAGCAAAGACTGTATTGTAAAGGTATAGGCGATGTAGCAACGGACTGACAGTGAAATAAATGTAATTTATGGAAGAGCAAGTGCAGAGAAGCAGCTCTTTCAGTTCACGGTAGTTTACTAGTAACGGCCCAGGACAGTCCTCAAGTTTCGGTTTCCGTAGCACAGTGCAGATGGCATTTGATAATATTGATATCGCAGTTGATAATATTGATATCGCATTTGATAATATTGATATCGCAGTTGATAATATTGATATCGCAGTTGATAATATTAATATCGCAGTTGATAATATTAATATCATTGATATATTGATATTAATATCGCAGTTGATAATATTGATATCGCAGTTGATAATATTGATACGCAGTTGATAATAAATATCGCAGTTGATAATATTGATATCGCCCGTTGATAAGATGCTGCGCTGATCCCTTAGTACATGGAGGAGAGGAGAGTGGGGAGGGGGCGGGAAGGAGGGTGGTGGAGGGGGAACACGGTGATCTAGGGCTAAGTGCTGGCTTTTTAACCAGAAGGTCACGGTCTCAAGCCCCATTTGATAATATTGATATCAGTTTGTTGATAATAGGGAATATCGCAGTTGAAATATTGATTTTGCAGTTGAGAGAGGGAGATATCGAGGGGATAATATTGATATCGAGTTGATAATATTGATACCAGATGTGATAATAATGATATCGCCGTCTCGATAGATGCTGCTGATCCCTTAGTACATGGGGGAGAGGAGAGTGGGAGGGCGGGAAGGAGGGTGGGAGGGGGAACACGGTGTCTAGGGCTAAGTGCTGGTTTTAAAACCAGGGTCACGGTCTCAAGCCCCAGCAGGTTGAAACGTGTTTTTGGAAGGTTTGTTAGAGGGAGAGAGAAAGGAGGAAGGCAGGGAGAGAGAGAGAGGGAGGGATAAAGAGAGAGAGAGAGAGAGAGAGAGAGAGAGAGAGAGAGAGAGAGAGAGAGAGAGAGAGAGAGAGAGAGAGAGAGAGAGAGAGAGTAGAGGAGGGGAGAGAGAGGGGAGGGAGCGACAGCAACAAACATAGAAAATTACCATACTACAATGAGGGACCAACGACAGCAACAAACGTAGAAAATTACTATACTACAATGCACATAACAACGACAGTAACAAACGTAGAAAAATTACTATACTGCACAATGCACATAACAACGACAGTAACAAACGAAAATTACTATACTACACAATGCACATAACAACGACAGCAACAAACGTAGAACATTACTATACTGTAATGCACATACCAACGACAGCAACAAACGTAAAAATAAGTTAGTGGTTTAATGAGAGCTCTTAATAGATTACCGTTAACGTTAATGGAAAAAGGGAGAAGACAGCGACACAGACAAGATAGAGCATATCGGATAAAATACAACACACACACACACACACACAACGAAAAGAAAAAACCAACAAAAAAACAAAATAAAACCAATCATTGATTAGAATTAAAATCACCAGAAATAATGGAAGGTGAAATTCGATTAGATCTAGTAGAGAAAAAGGAAGTAAGAAGACGGAAATGGGTAATTTCAATGATGTTTCAAAAAAGGAAGGCTGGAGGAGGGGGAGGGGGGGAGCGGGGACTCGGTAGTTTAGAGGCAAGGTGTCGGCCCCTCAACCAAGGTTGTGGTTCAAGTCCCGGCATGTTGAATACTTTTTTCTCGAGTTTTTCTTTTTATTTGTTGAGTAAAATCTACCCTTTGCCCCGCTGGTCCCAAGGTGGGTGGATCGACACACAGTCCCAGTCGGAGACGGACGATAAATAGGAGGTCTTGTGCATATCACAACACTCTATACACTTAAAAACCCCTTAGCCGTTTACAGGGCAGTCCGTGCAAAGTAAATATCCTACATCTCGGAGATAAACAAATCCCCGGAGATAAACTAAGTCAAATCCAATCCAATCAAAATCAAATCAAATCAAATCAAATCAAATCAAATCAAATACCTCAAAGCATGCATTAATAGGTCATTTCGCATGTAACTACTGATCAAGGTCGACATCTCTGCGTTCTACGGCAGAGGGAGAGGATGCGAAACGAATCCGTGATTAAAGTCAAGTTCTTTTCTAAAGCCATTGCTGCTCGTAGAGGCGTCGCTTAGCACCAGTATTTCTATAGCGTGGTTGAAACAGGTAAGAAGAAAAAACTTCCCTTTGCACCTGGGTGAGTGTGGAAAATGCGCTTATAAAAGTTTAAGAGTTTTCTCCAGGGAACACAACATCGGAATTGCTTTTGCCAGATCCCTGGTCCCTGCAGTCTAAGCACTGGGCCACCCACGCCACATGCATTATGTGCGTTGACTGAATTCGCATCAAATGGCATTGTTCAGTCGCTAGAGCTTCTGACTACCACGTGAGATGGCCAACTTTGATCCTCAGCCTGTGTCATTGTTTTTTTTTCTTTCTTCTTATGTCCTTTTGTATTGGCCAAATAGCTAAAATGGGTAGCTAGCTGCTTTCACTGTCACACTTTGTATTGGCCAAATAGTTAAAATGGCTAAAGTAGCTAGCTGCTTTCACTGTCACACTTTGTATTGGCCAAATAGCTAAAATGGGTAGCTAGCTGCTTTCACTGTCACACTTTGTATTGGCCAAATAGCTTGATGGGTAGCTAGCTGCTTTCACTGTCACACTTTGTATTGGCCAAATAGCTAAAATGGGTAGCTAGCTGCTTTCACTGTCACACTTTGTATTGGCCAAATAGCTAAAATGGGTAGCTAGCTCTTTCACTGTCACACTTTATGATGGCCAAATAGCTAAAATGGGTAGCTAGCGTCTTTCACTGTCACACTTTGTATTGGTCAAATAGCTAAAATGGGTAGCTAGCCTTTCACTGTCACACTTGGCGAAAGTAAAGGCGGCTTGGAGAGCAATGGTATAGTTGCAACACTATTGCTGTGGTCGTAGAAACATCAAGACTGTTCACGATTACCCTGCGCTCGGCTTTAACTGTGGGGCTTACAGTAATTTACCCTTCACATGAATATTCCTAACACATTTACAACTCCTGAAAATGTTACATCTCGTAAAACTGTTACAATTCCTGAAGCTGTTACATTCATGAAAAACTACTGTTACAACGCCTGAAACTGTTACAACTCCTGAAACTTTTACGACTCCTTAAACTGTTACACCTCCTGAAACTGTTACAACTCTTGAAACTGTTATAACTCCTGGTACTGTTACAACTCCCAAAAACTGTCACAACTCCTGAAAACTGTTATAATTTTTACGAAACTGTTACAACTCGTGAAACTGTTACACCTCTTGAAACCGTTACAACTCCCGAAACTGTTATAACTCATGAACCTCCACGTTACAACTCCTGAAACTGTTACAAATCCTGACACTATTACCAACTCCTGAAACTGTTATAATTCTCACAATGTTACAACTCCTGAAACTATTACAACTCTTGTAACTGCTACAACTCCTGAGACTGTTACACTCCTGAAACTGTTACAACTCCTGGAACTTTTGCAACTCCTGAAACTGTTTCAACTCCTGGAACTGTTGGTAACTCCTGGAAAGTGTTACAACTCCAGTGTCTGTGAAAGAGTTGACTTTCAGGACGCGTGTCATAGGAAGAACATCTTTGATTGGTCAACTCTTGTATGAAGAGCGAGACGAAATTATCAGTGACAGTAAAACTTTCAGTGGATTTTTCTCAGACTTTCAGTGGATTTTCTCAAACTTTCAGTGATTTTTCTCAAACTTTCAGTGATTTTTCTCAAACTTTAGGGTTTTTCTCAAACTTTCAGTGATTTTCTCAAACTTTAAAAGACTTTAACACTCTTTCCCTGCCATTGTTAAAAATGAGAATGTTTATAATTACAGGCAAGCTGGAGCCACGGCGCATGCAGCAAAACGTCAAAATTTGTTTATAATTATACTGCATGTATTCTCTGCAGTCCCAATTAGGACACCGTCTCCAATCCAAGCCAGGGACTGGTAGTCGACTGGCAGGTGTTGGCAAAAGGTAGTAGGTTCGCCGGTTGAACAATTTTCTCAAGTTTTTTTCCGAGTAAAGTCTACCCCTACCTGGTCCAGGTAGGTAGGTGGATCGACACCCCTATCCCATCCGGAGACGGCCATTAAGCATGAGATCACGTGTGCAGATCCACACTACAATATGTGCACGTTATAGATACCTTGGCTGTTTACAGGGCAGTCCAGGCAAAAAAAATTAAACATCCTACAAAAATCCCCGAGATCACCCCCTTAATTGTGGATGTGGGTAAATCCAAATCAAATCAAATCAAAATCAGGAGAGCAAGGCTAAACTGCCCACCATATTAA
>JAXRKP010000639.1:245000-250987 GCA_037039925.1 Doris montereyensis | reverse complement strand
TCACTAGTCAACAAAGTCTAACAAAAGATAGCCTCGCAGGACGGTGTTGTTCGTTGACATCATGAATACAGACAAGGCCGTCTATAACCTACACTATATAGACGGCCTTGATACAGGTCATCGAGTCGCGCAGTCTTGTGCTTGTCTTGATACCATGTACTAGAATGGGTTGATTGTCTCACTTATTTACATTAGACGACAAACTTGTGAAACTGCTCTTATAGGCTATGTTTTTTATTTGATTTGATTTACCCACATCCACAAAAAGGCGATCTCGTGGGTTTTAGTAGGATTTTTTAATTAATTTTTTTTTTTGCCAGGACTACCTTGTAAACAGCCAAGGAATCTTTAATGTGCACAGTGTGGTGATCTGCAGACGGGACCTCATCTTAACGTCCATCTCTGATGGGACTAGGTGTCAATCCATCATCATGGACACATATTGCGAAGCATGTAGTCTCTCTACATCGCATGACAAAAGAAACGACCATTTCTTATCTATACCTAGCTCAACAAATCATTGGATGCAAAATGTGTTTGTTGGGTTTTTTGTTATTGGGTTGTCGTTTTTGTGTTCTCTTTTATTTTTGTTGGGCTTGGGTTTTTTGTGTTTTTTTGTTGTTGTTTTTTCTGTAATGCTGCTATCAATAGAATTAAATAAACTATTCAACGCGTATAATGTTACTTCTTGCCAGAAGTAAGTACAGCAGATATCGTAAATAATTGAATCGAGGGTTTTTTTCCTAGTTTATTTTTAATTTCTATACCTTGGACAGCCTTTCAATCCGCGGTATTCTTTAACAAACAAAACAGGTCTGCACAGGATGTTCGATTTGTCACCAACCTTTCATCAAGCCCAAGTGCTCGGTCTTAAACGCCAGGGTCAAGGAGATGGTGTTTACCTGAAAAGTACCAGGCAAATATATGGACGCGCACCAACGCAAGAACACCACCTCAAAGGCAATGCGAAGAGTGACAAGCTCACAACAGACCATAAATGTCAATCGATTACCCTTTATCAATTACTAATATTCCTGGTCCTACCCAGTAGTAGTAGTAGTAGTAGTAGTAGTAGTAGTCGTTCTGTAGTAGTAGTAGTAGTAGTAGTAGTAGTAGTAGTACTAGTAGTAGTAGTAGTAGTAGTAGAGTAGTAGTAGTAGTAAGTAGTAGTAGTAGTAAGTAGTATAGTAGTAGTAGTAGTAGTAGTAGTAGTAGTAGATAGTAGTAGTAGGTAGTAATAGTAGTAGTAGTATAGTAATAATTGCACCGGTGCTATTACATACGCAAAATACTCACATGCAGACACACACATACACACGCACACACACTCACACGGATCCACAGATAATAACCCGTCAGCTCAGTGCACCTAGCTGCAAGCCTTTATATAATAAACTTGATTATCACCCCTTTAGTCCATGTTATTAGATTACATTCACCAATTTCGCTAATTAGGCTTAGAAGCTCTCTGGTAGCATGTGCAAATGCTTTACTTTAGACAGTGATGAGGCTTTTCTTGTAAATATTATCTCCCAGCGAGACTAGATTTGGGTTTGGTGCTCTGTGAAGTCTTAGTGATGGAGGATGGGGGGGCAACAAGTTGCTCTGGCAAGTCTTCGTATGAGAAGGAATGTGGGGGAGGCGGTTGTTTGGACAACAATTTTTAGTTGGAACCAGACACAAAACATCATTTCGGCTTCTGTGATATTATAGAGATGGGCTGCAGATGGTCGTTTGTTTTCGGTGACTACCTGGTAAGCTGCTAGTGGTGTGGAGTTCGAATCTCAGTGTATTTCATGAAAGTACTTAACTTTGTTTTCTTTCCTAGTGCAAGAAAATAACCTTAAAAACCGAATAGCACCTATTACTGCCATAATCTATTGTATGCTGGGGTTGATATACTGGGCCGCCTGCCTGACGTGTAGGAAACGAGACTCCAAGCAAAAGTCTAAAAGATTTGATCTTTGAGCAGATTTATAGTATAAACGTTCTGAATACACACGTGTAGGTAAACGCACAATGATATATTATATTATAGCACTGAGTTATTCAATGTACAAACGGGCTTTTTGTGTGTTTGCAATTTGCTGTAGTACATATTAACATGATTTGAAAATATGAAACATCCTAAATACAAGATACGTAAAGATTCTGACCACTCCATTAACATGACAAAAATGCAGGACCCTGATGGTTCCGCAAATATTATGGTGCTGGCGTCGCAACCTTAAGTCCGAAATTCACATCCTGACGTGGGACATTGCGAGTATGTACAATACACTTTTTGTCTAATAAACATAACCTTTCATATTTTCATCGTTGGCAGTGAAGTTTTGGTATGCTAGTTATACGCTGACCATGCGATACATATTAACGATCCTCAACTCAGAAGCGTTTTCTTTACCCTCAAGGCACTGCGTTTTGTCAATGTGAATCAATTAGCGTGCAAACAAACATTCAGATGTTAAAATTATCTAGAACCTGGAAGGTAAAATAATCTGTGCGTCTTTCAATCGTCTCTTCTTTATCTCTGCTTGCACCAACAATATTATAGTGGGTGGACTTTTTAAGCTTACATCTATTAATAAGCATTAGCTTGCAAACATAGAACTGAAGGCGCCATCCTTGACAAATGTTTACAAAATTCGATCCCGGTTACTTTACAAGCAAATGCTGAGCGTTTCTGAAGTCGAAAAACACCATAATTCAGCCATAGTATGTGTTTGCGCTCTTTAATTCCTCACCTGTGTAACATAGCAACATCCACATCGGTGCGTTCACCGGAAGCTGCTTGCTTTCACGTAAAAATCCGTGTAAACATTTTTATCCTGTCCAGCGCGGCTTAGATCTAAATAAGTGCATGGTAGGAAAGGGGGAGGGCGGCTTTTAAGCCTCCTGATTTGCTTAAGTCTAATCTCTTATCTGTTGTTTCCAGCTCAACATCAAGGCAGGGATAGCCAACAGATAGGCCATCATAAGACCTCATCATGCCTACGCCTTGAACTACGGCTTTCAACTCCACCTTGTGAAGTGATCCGTTTGACATGAACGCCCTCCACTACAGGAATGTTCGAGAGCTCACTTTGAGGGGGAAAGGTTTGTGGATTAATGAGAAAGGGTGCCGTCATTTTTATCATGACGGAATCAAAATGAGGAAATCAACCACTTAACGAAGGTCGAGAGATTGCCGCTTGGCTGTCATTGGAGGGTGTAATTCATGATCTCAGCTGTAAAATTCTCCAGTACGCCAAATAGGCGGTTTTAGTGCCTTCATCCTCTCATTGCTTTAATAAATACTGTACTCAATTACCCCGGATAGTTTTAGTCTTTAGATACAGTCAGTTGAGTATGAGAGGGGCGAAAGACCTAGAAAATTAAACTAGTATGAGAAGAAAGGAGGAGTAGAAAGGCAGAAACAGTCAGTAGGAATTTTTTTGGAAGAGAGAATTGAGGAAAAAAGAACTAAATGAGATAAATAATTGCTGATGCTTCACACTGTATGACCAAATAAATGAAAACTTCACATTTTATAATATGGCAAAAGGGATTTGTAGTACACTCACCTGACAATGAAGGACACAACACGAACCAGAACAGAATCACATGAAAATGAGAATATTATGATAAATACTTAAATATAGTATTAGATATGTACATTTTAACTAATAGATAGATAGATATATAGATAGATAGATAGACAGATAGATAGATAGATAGATAGATAGATAGATAGACAGATAGATAGATAGATAGATAGATAGATAGATAGATAGATAGATAGATAGATAGACATATAGAACGATAGATAGATAGATAGATAGATAGATAGATAGATAGATAGATAGATAGATAGATAGATAGATAAGATAGATAGATAGATAGATAGACATATAGAACGATAGATAGATAGATAGAATAGATAGATAGATAGATAGATAGATAGATAGATAGATAGATAGATAGATAGATAGATAGATAGATAGATAGATATAGATAGATAGATAGATAGATAGATAGATAGATAGATAGATAGAAAGATAAATGACATAAAGAACGATACATAGATAGATATATAGATAGATAGATAGATAGATAGATAGATAGATAGATAGATAGATAGATAGATAGATAGATAGATAGAGATAAAGAACGATAGATAGATAGATAGATAGATAGATAGATAGATAGATAGATAGACAGATAGATATATAGATAGATAGATAGATAGATAGATAGATAGATAGATAGATAGATAGATAGATAGATAGATAGATAGATAGATAGATAGATAGATAGATAGATAGATAGATAGATAGATAGATAGATAGATAGATAGATAGATAGATAGATAGATAGATAGATAGATAGATAGATAGATAGATAGATAGATAGATAAATAGATAGATAGATAGATAGATAGATAGATAGATAGATAGATAGATAGATAGATAGATAGATAGATAGATTGATAGATAGATAGATAGATAGATTGATAAAGTGATAGATAGATGACTTTTGAATGAAGTCATAGATAGATAGATTGATAAAGTGATAGTCACACCGTCGGCGTCTACGTCGGTAACGTTGCCTCACCCTAAAGCGTCATAGGAGCTTACTTCCCAGCAAACCGTGCATTTGAAGTTATTTACGTTGCTGTCAAAAATTCAGATATTCACAAATTAACACCAGATAGACTGTGATCTCCCATTTTTTCATTCACCTTGATCGTGATCGCCACATCAAGCACCGTTAAAATAAAGTGGTGGAGTGGCGTGAGGGGAGGGGGGGGAGCTTCAACTTTCGATGATTTCAGAAGAGGCAGATAGGAAGCCGCTTGTGTACAAGGAGAAGACGTACAGACAGCAAACCAATCCTCAATCCCGGGATTTTCACGGCATGCGTTGTTTTCCAGAGCGAAATTGTATCTGAACGTCCGGAAAGATAACTGGGAGATCAAACTTCCTGCAAACAGCAAACTGAGGGAGCTATGGACAGGCTTTAGCTTCTGGTGCGATAGTGTTGCAAGCAGGAGAGGATTTTGGACAAATGTTCTCTTTGTGTCCTTGTTTGTCCGTGATTGAGGTTGGTGTAATGGTGTTTGGATGTCACTGGGCTGGGTCGGATTAGCTTTTGTCGAAAGTGATGAAGGATCTTTTATAGCGTTGTTGACGCCAATAAGATTGGCGTATCTGGTGTTTACCTTCTTCGCTGATGCCTCGGTGCAGGGCCAGTTTGTTTAGCTTAAGATACACAGCATTTTGACAGCGTGGTGAAATGTTTGGAATGTTTAAAGGAAAACGTCAGCATGGCTGTTACGTCTTATGTGTGCTTCACTTGTCAGGCCGCCGAGATTTAGGAGGTTTGGAGAACAGGAACGTGGAAATTATCTTTCGTTTTCACCTTGTGAAAGGTAATTACTACATTAAAAACACGCTTTTCGTTTTTGTTTTGTTTTGTTTTTCTTCGAGAATAAAGCATCGTTAGGTTTGGGTGCTTCTGTTTTGCGGTTTCTTGAAAGTGATTTAAGAGAAGACCATGACATCGATGACATCTTGTTCTTGGTGTTAAATGAATAACAGGAATACACAATACTTTATTATAATAGATCTTGTAAATTTAGTTAGTTTGCTCTTTAGTACCTTTTTTATTCGAAAGAGTTAGCCTAAAGTACTTTAATTTACTATAGTAAGAGATGCAAGTAAGGTCGATTCTTTATAATGCTCGTTGCCTCTTATTTACCATAAGACACTTTAGTCATCCTTTATCGGTCGATACCATTAATACTCAATAACAAATCATATCTTGAAAGCTTTCATCATAGCTAGCCATATACACAATAAACATGACGTATCACCTTCTGTAGAGATTTCTGGAATTTGAATGAAATAATAAATAACTGAAACAGTGAGTGCATTGTCAAAATAAGATCATTTCAGTGTTGTTAAGTCATGAAAGACAATGCGACTATTGCTATACACTGCTTCTTA
>JAXRKP010000639.1:220000-242500 GCA_037039925.1 Doris montereyensis | reverse complement strand
TGGGCATGATCATACTTTTCTTTTTTTTTTATTATTAAGGATAAAGATGGATTTATAGTCCATATCCCCACACAATTACAGGATCACTGACAATACATTATTCAAAGCTCTTAATGATAATGACTTGTGAGTTCTTTGTCCACCTTCTGCATAACTGACCTCGACACCACTCCGGCACCTGCAATTGCGAGCGTTATAGCTTAGGACTATTTAGCCTTACCCCAATGACCCCTAAGCGGGGACCTTCTGTATAGCTACATATATTATGATAGAAGACCGTACCCTGCCACTATTTCAACTTTATGCTCGCCGTTCTACTCATAGCAGACATAGATTTTATTTCAACATTTTCATAACAGCTAGGTTTGATCCTTTACCCTCCTCCTTATGTTTTCGAACTTTCATTGTTTCATGTTTCAAGAGAAAGAACAGTATGTGTCCATCATACAAACGATTCGAGCAAAGTGCATGTAACTGATACACCTTCTTAAAACGACAGAGAGCTCATTCCAATCTAAGTATGTTGGAATAAAAATCCAATCATGTTTATTTCTTCAAAAAACAATGAAAAGGATAAGAAGTCCTTCGGTAGCCCCCCTCCTCCCCCCTTCTCGTGTACCTCTTTGCCCATTATCATTTAATTCCCTAAAAACAAATCACATATCAACACTTTTTACTATCAAAGCAATGAGTAATATAAGAAGTGTGTGCATCTATTTTCATAATAAATCTTCCTCTTCATAAAAATGAAAATAATAATTGACTAACGCAATGCTTGAGTACTAAAACTGTCAGCGCACGTGGTTTTGAATTGGGCTACGAATCAACAAAATTTGCACTGTATATCAATGTCTTTGTTTTTGGGCTACTACTGTTTAGTTAAATTTCTATTGTCTGTTGGCAGTGAGGGTTTTTTCAATCTTACTGAACTGGGATAAAAATGAGTGCAGGTGACAAGACGTAAGTACACGAGGAAGGGACTACGTGCCTTTGATGGCCTGATCCAGTTCTTCGTGCACTAAATTTGAGATGATATAATGGGATAAACATATATTGGCCATTTACAGCTTTAAAGAAATCATTTACTTTGTTCCTGGCTCTATGTTGTTTGAAAGGTATTCATTGTAATTAATTCAAGTTGGTTTTAGTAGCTTCTTTTGTGTGTGCAAAAGGAAAAGAAAAACAGATAGATCTAAGACAAAACAGAAATCAAAACTAACTTTTTTTTCTTTCTTTTCTTCTTCTTTTTCTTTTCATGTAACAGGAAGGAATGTTCTGCTGGATATTTACATTATTCTTCTTAAATTAGCGCTTAGTAACTTATCAGGGTTTTTTTGGTTGACTTTATAACAATGTGGGCACTTTTCAAACAGAGAAAATAACTAACTGTCGAGCTCTTTGAGTTGAAAACTAGCGTCAAATTGGATCCAGACAAGACAAACACTGCAGGTGCATTTAATGCGCAAACCATGTAGGCCACGTGCGGTGAAATCATCTGCTTGCCAAGAAGCGAATAAGAAGTAAAAAGACATTGCGCAGCGTCTGCGGTCCGCCATGATGATGCCATTTGGTTAGTGGGGCTTTGACGGATCAAAAGGGAAGAAATGTATGATGGGATTGGGTACATGGAAAATGAGGAATGGAAAACGACTGGGCGAATAATAATCTCAAAACGATGAAGCGTGTAAAGTATTGGGGGAGACGGCTGGATGAAACGAATGGAAGCATAACGTTGAGAGAGCTGTTAAATGTGGCTACATTTTAAATCAAGACAGAAACAAAAGAACAATTACAAAAAACAAAACAAATTTTAAAAATACTAAGAAATAAAAAGAAAGGAAAATAACTATATAAAAAATAAGACAGAGGAAGGAGGCGAAAAGAGCGTAAATAATATAATATAGCATGTACATAGCATCTTCAAACATCTACAAAATGACTGCCTCCATGTTAAAGAGAATGAATAGAAACGAGATACCAATGAGAGATGGAAACAAAAACATGAGTGTACTGTTGTTACTGTAAAAATCATGACAGTAGTAGTTGTTATTGTAATAGTAATAGTGGTAGTAGTAGTAGTAGTAGTAGTAGTAGTAGTAGTAGTAGCAGCAGTAGTAGTAGTAGCAGTAGTAGTAGTAGTAGTGGCAAGCAGCAGTAGTAGTAGTAGCAGTAGTAGTAGTAGTACTAGTAGTAGTATTAGTAGTAGTAGTAATAGTAGTAGTAGTAGTAGTAGTAGTAGTAGTAGTAGTAATAGTAGTAATAGTAGTAGTAGTAGTAGTAATAGTAGTAATAGTAGTAGTAGTAGTAGTAGTAGTAGTAGTAGTAGTAGTAGTAGTAGTAGTAGTAGTAGTAGTTGGTGTTGTTATATGTCGTTGCAGTAGAAACAACCGTAACAGCAACAACATTGACTGAAATAATAAGAAAAGTAGTATTTAGGATTTTATTCTAATCGTTGGTGCTTGCTACAATTATCGTACGTAACAAGGTAGTAGTGAAATAATACTGGAGTGTTGTAGTCAAAGGAACAATAAGGAAAAGAAGGAGGCCAACAGTACGTATTATGTAAGTTATAGAAAAAAAGAAAAGAGAAATGATGTACAATACATTGTAAATATTGTATTAATGTTAACGCATAACCCTCCTTATGTGACTTTTGTCCTTATTTTCATTATCTCAATGTTTGTAATCTTATGTCGGTCTCCCTTCTTTCGCACGTTATTCTAAATTCAAAGTTTTAAATAAATTTAAACAGCTTTAAGTCTAACGTTCAGCTTCGATTGCTGAAAAAGATTTGGATTTTCTCTGTTCTGAGTTGGGGTGGGGGGTGGATGGAAAAGATGAGGCAGAGGCGGAGTGCAATTTGATGTTTCGATTGGCTAAAGACAACAACACTACAACAACAGCAGCTAAACATTGTTTCTTCATCTATCATTTTCATCTTCTGTAGAAATGCTCAGGAAAGACAAGTCGGCTTGGCTGCTCCGACAGATGCCACGCCGGGGATATCTGGTGTCTGAATTGTGTTCCAACGACTGGCCCCCAATTGATGTAATCTAAGACGATCGTGTAAATTGTTGAAGTCTCGCCCGATTCGATCTGACACTTGTCACAGATGCCAAAGATAAACTGTCATAAAAACCATCTTCACAGAACACACGAGTTATCATATCAATGAAAAGAGGCTTTGTTTCTCGTCTGAAGGGCTGTGTGACCCTGTCTCTATGAATCGTAGCATAAAGCCAGTGAGATGGTAATCTCCCAATATGCTTTTGTACGTACAGGCTCTCAGGGCTGAAGATTGCCTCTTCTTCTTATTCTGTCTCCGTACACTTCTCATAAATTTAGCTTCTCGGAGAATGATATCTATTGTGCAACACCAAAAAACCAATAGTCAGATGGTATTTTAAGGGTGGTGAAAAAATTGAGTTAAGGAGCACAAAGAAAATAAAGAACACCATCAACGAATCCGCCAAAATAGATTAAACACCGGATGGAAAACTAATCAAGATATCGCTATGTATTCACATGTCTGCCTTAAATATAAACTTAGTGAAAATAGATTGAAATGCATGATGGAAAATAAGATACGGAGGAGGGAATCAGACAATAGTAAGAAGGCGTGTATTCTTCCCATGGCAGTGCATATTTTGTTATGCTTGTTTCATGCACACAATGAAGTGCAACAAAGTGAAGGAAGTGTCATCTGGATGACAAACTAAGATGAAAGAATCAACATACACACAGCTAGCCCTTCATTGCTTTTCAGCCCTTTTTTTCTTCTTTTTTCTTCTTCTTCTTCTTCTTCTTCTTCTTCTTCTTCTTCTTCTTCTTCTTCTTCTTCTTCTTCTTCTTTCTTCTTCTTCTTCTTCTTCTTCTTCTTCTTCTTCTTCTTCTTCTTCTTCTTCTTTTTCTTCTTTCTTCTTCTTTTCTTCTTCTTTCTCTTCTTCTTCTTTCTTCTTCTTCTTCTTCTTCTTCTTCTTCTTCTTCTTTCTTCTTCTTCTTCTTTGTGACTATCTCAACATCGATATTTAGTACCAGTGCGCATGCCTTTGAATCTGTTTACGGCTTTCCAGGTTTTAATTTGTATTCGAAAGTTATATATTTATTATTATTATTCCAAGACCATGTCTCACATCCATATAATATGTTGCCGGGAGGAAAATGCAGTATTTAATGGTCTTTATTTTTTTCTTTCTTATTCCTAAATTTTGACAAGAATATAATGAAATTGTTAAATCCTTTCGAAATGAAATGCTGCAGAAAAGCCTTAGGGTTTCACGGACTTAACGCAGAACCAACCAACGCATCCATAAGAGAAGAGTTGCAGGTGAACGAAGGAACGGTTTGTCAGTACTAGAACAAACTCCAGCCTTTATGACGTAATAAGAAAATGACCACACCAAACGACATAAAGGGTGGAGTTTGTTGGTTTGTTGGGTTGGGGTTTTTTTCGGAGGTGGGGTGGTGGGGGGGATTTACTTATTTTACTTTTTTTCTTTTTGTGGGGGCGGGGGGAGGGGGTGCCCACATCCTCCCTAAAAGCTGATCTACTTTTGGGAGCGATTTTTTTTTAGGTAGATATTCACCTGAATGTCCTACAAACTGTCTCCCACACTGTTTACGTGTTCTTGAGAGATCCGATTTGAGACCCTGACTTGAATCCTGATTTGAGACCTTCGACTTGAAACCTCTGACTTGAAACCTCCGACGTGAAACCTCAAGCTTGGAATCGCGGATTTGAAACCTCAGACTTGAATCCTCTGAATTAAAACCTTTGACCTGAAAACCTCCGAATTGAAACCTCTGATTTGAAACCATCGACTTGAATCCTCTGCCTTGAAACCACCGATTTGAAACCTCTTACTTGAAACTTCCAACTTGAGGCCTCTGATTTGAAACCGCTGATTTGAAACCGCTGATTTGAAACCTCTGACTTGAGACCTCCGACTTGAAGCCTGTGACTCTGGAGTATTTGTCCTGCTCTGATATTACATAAGATCATTAAAGAGTCGTTTGAGGTGGGTGGGAGGGGGTGGTGTTACAAGTAAAATTTCTGCTATGCTTTGGGTTTTGAACATTAGGATCAGTTTAAATATTTGGAAAACATTAAACTACCCCAATAGAGCGGAACTGTCAACTCCATGATGGGGAAGGGGTGGGATTACCTCCCAGCTAATACTGATACACATTTGCAGCCTCATGGAGTGAGAGAAAATGTTTTGAATACCTACCTCTACAGCATAACACCCTCAGTGGGCTATGAAAAACTGAATAAGTCGAAGAAGAGCAAAGGCCACAGTCATGTTCAAAATAACCAACAACATCATGAACATAGTTTTGTCCCATACAATAAACCACCATCAGAGAACATACAAGTGGCCATAACAAAAAACATCATCAGAGACATACAAGAGGCCATAACAAAAAACATCATCAGAGACATACAAGAGGCCATAACAAAAACATCATCAGAGATATACAAGAGGCCATAACAAAAAAAACATCATCAGAGACATACAAGAGGCCATAACAAAAAAACATCATCAGAGACATACAAGAGGCTATAACAAAAACATCATCAGAGATATACAAGAGGCCATAACAAAAACATCATCAGAGACATACAAGAGGCCATAACAAAAACATCATCAGAGACATACAAGAGGCCATAACAAAAACATCATCAGAGACATACAAGAGGCCATAACAAAAAACATCATCAGAGACATACAAGAGGCCTTAATCAAAAAAACATCATCAGAGGCATACAAGAGGCCATAACAAAAAAAAACATCATCAGAGACATACAAGAGGCCATAACAAAAAAAAAACATCATCAGAGACATACAAGAGGCCATAACAAAAAAAACATCATCAGAGACATACAAGAGGCCATAACAAAAAAACATCATCAGAGACATACAAGAGGCCATAACAAAAAAACATCAGAGACATACAAGAGGCCACAAAAAACAAAAAACATATTGGAAATCCAAAGTCGACGCCAATCTGCACTCGGTTTGTGTCCATCCGCCACTAGTATCTGGAACTCTCTCAGTTGAGATACCATCGATTCTACTAATATTAACATTGACGCACTTGGGAGACTAATATCGTTTTAGGACAATAAAAGATGTAACCATGGTTTTTCACAGCCATTAAGAAGAAGAAGAAGAAGAAGAAGAAGAAGAAGAAGAAGAAGAAGAAGAAGAAGAAGAAGAAGAAGAAGAAGAAGAAGAAGAAGAAGAAGAAGAAGAAGAAGAAGAAGAAGAAGAAGAAGAAGAAGAAGAAGAAGAAGAAGAAGAAGAAGAAGAAGAAGAAGAAGAAGAAGAAGAAGAAGAAGAAGAAGAAGAAGAAGAAGAAGAAGAAGAAGAAGAAGAAGAAGAAGAAGAAGAAGAAGAAGAAGAAGAAGAAGAAGAAGAAGAAGAAGAAGAAGAAGAAGAAGAAGAAGAAGAAGAAGAAGAAGAAGAAGAAGAAGAAGAAGAAGAAGAAGAAGAAGAAGAAGAAGAAGAAGAAGAAGAAGAAGAAGAAGAAGAAGAAGAAGAAGAAGAAGAAGAAGAAGAAGAAGAAGAAGAAGAAGAAGAAGGAGAAGAAGAAGAAGAAGAAGAAGAAGGAAGAAGAAGAAGAAGAAGAAGAAGAAGAAGAAGAAGAAGAAGAAGAAGAAGAAGAAGAAGAAGAAGAAGAAGAAGAAGAAGAAGAAGAAGAAGAAGAAGAAGAAGAAGAAGAAGAAGAAGAAGAAGAAGAAGAAGAAGAAGAAGAAGAAGAAAGAAGAAGAAGAAGAAGAAGAAGAAGAAGAAGAAGAAGAAGAAGAAGAAGAAGAAGAAGAAGAAGAAGAAGAAAAAAGGAGAAGAAGAAGAAGAAGAAGAAGAAGAAGAAGAACAAGAACGAAGAAGGAAGAAGAAGAAGAAGAAGAAGAAGAAGAAGAAGAAGAAGAAGAAGAAGAAGAAGAAGAAGAAGAAGAAGAAGAAGAAGAAGAAGAAGAAGAAGAAGAAGAAGAAGAAGAAGAAGAAGAAGAAGAAGAAGAAGAAAAGAAGAAGAAGAAGAAGAAGAAGAAGAAGAAGAAGAAGAAGAAGAAGAAGAAGAAGAAGAAGAAGAAGAAGAAGAAGAAGAAGAAGAAGAAGAAGAAGAAGAAGAAGAAGAAGAAGAAGAAAGGAGAAGAAGAAGAAGAAGAAGAAGAAGAAGAGAAGCAGAAAAAGAAGAAGAAGAAGAAGAAGAAGAACAACAACAAGAAGAAGAAGAAGAAGAACAAGAAGAAGAAGAAGAAGAAGAAGAAGAAGAAAAGAAGAAGAAGAAGAAGAAGAAGAAGAAGAAGAAGAAGAAGAAGAAGAAGACGAAGAAGAAGAAGAAGAAGAAGAAGAAAAGAAGAAGAAGAAGAAGAAGAAGAAGAAGAAGAACAAGAATAAGAAGAAGAAGAAGAAGAAGAAGAAGAAGAACCCCTACAAATTTGTTTTATTTATTCATAACAATAGTGTTGTCTATTACAAAACGACCGATGTCACGAGGCATTGACATGTAGCAGGAAGCTTTTCCCATAGTAAATATTTGCATGTCAACTCCAAGATTCGAATCCCAGACCTCTAAATTCCCGAGTTCACCATTTTGCCGGATTTTTTAGTTGCCATAACAGCTCCTTCTGTATTAAAACACACACACACACAAACACATACACACACGTACATACATACATACATACATACATACATACATACATACATACATACATACATACATACATACATACAAATATCTTCACAGGAAAATAGATTTTAAAAGGGGACCCTTTCGAAGGTGAATTGAAACATCCCAAATAGAGCAAGGCGTATAGTGTGTTAATATTGTACAATGGTAGCATTTCGTCACCTGAGAGTAAAACGGGTTGTACAGTATGGATCTTTTGTCTAAACTACTGGAGACATTTTAGTTTGCTGCCATGTTCTATTAGCCACAGAGCACCTTCATTAAACTTTTGTTTATATGGCAAGAGTGGCAATCAGTGTGGTGACGCATATAAGCAAAAGCTGCTTTTTGTTCACACTTCAGGTTAGTTGTGATGACATACGTGACGTAAGCGTTGATGTCATCTCGTTCAAAACAAGAGAAAGCGCAGATGGAACCCTTTATATCTCCGATAACGATTTTATACAAATTCATTTAAATGAAATGTTAATAGTGCCTTATCTGACAAATAACAAAACTCCTTAAACAAAATTTAAGATAAAATCAGCGCCTTTGTAATGTCACACTCACAAGTCGCATTTGGGAAAGAGAGAAGGGTTGAGGTGGAAGAAGGTGGGGGATGGGAGTCGTGAGTCGGAGTCGGAAGAGGAGGGCAGTGGGGGACGGAGTGGAAGAGGAGGGCAGGAGTCGTGAGTCGGAGTGGAAGAGGAGGGCAGTGGGGGTGGGTGGGGTGGCGAAACTGGAAAGCGAAATGATTGCATTTGACAATACGAAGATCGCGTGCAGGGATAAAATGTAGAAAGTGCATGCGACAGATCGACTGCCGCCGTGATGATGCACTCCAGAAATCATGCAAATTCTGTAAAGAGAAGAAATGAATCCAGATGAAGCACAGATGAAGCACAGCACGGAACAAAATTCAACCAGAACTAGTTGCTCACACAATAGATGGCAATAAAATGTTTGAGGCGTTAATTTCCCCCTCCACCCCCCCCCCTCCCTAGTTGAGTCATGCATTCATTTTTCATTATCAGCGCTTTGAGTACAACGTTGAGATGGATGTGTGGTGGTTGTGGCTGTGGTTAGATGGGGGTTTTTCCAATTCAAATCCTAAAATTTGAAAAGCAGGCCCAGGTGGCAGGGTTGTATTATGGTCTCATACTGATCAGATAGCACTTTTGTTTACAACTGAATTATTTGAAGCAAAAGATTGTAGTTTGTGTTGACAAATTGTGAGTGAACGAGATAGACATACAGAGACAGGGAGTTGCAGAGAAAGAGACATACAGACAAACAGACATTGTTTAAAACTGAACTATTTAACTCAAAAGATTGCAGTTTGTATTGACAAATTGTGAGTGAACGAGATGGCAGACAGAAACAGAGATCTGAAGAGAAAGAGACCCATTATAGTCAGATACAAAAACAAAGATAGATCTTCAATTTTCGGATAAACAAACAAAGACATACACGGATAGAGAAACAGAGAAAGCCAGAAAACGAGGGATATAGAGAAAGAGGGCGGTGAAGAGGGGGTAAACGTACTTTGAGAACACTCAACTTAATTGTCCTCTTCTGGGTTAAGAAAGTTTTAAGCCAATTGTTTGATTTCTAGTAGAATTTTGTCAATGTCATTTGCAACGACCTCGTGGATATCTAAACTTCTAGCATAATACGTGATAAAGGAAGGAATGCTGTTGTCATGGACCGATTAAAATATACTATATGAATACGAAATGGCCAACTGTATAATATATTACACATAAACACACACACACTCATACACACACACACACACACACACACATTTGCGAGTAAATATATCACCCCTTGGGTGAAAGACTCTTGTACAGACCAAAATTCCAAAAATAGTTTTTTTGACTCAACCGGATGAGAGGAGCATAGAGTTGAAGTTACAAAAATCCAACTTGAGATTTTTGTAAAAATTGTTTTATTCTAAACTCCTCTAACATATTATAAGAATTTCGTACCAGTTCATTTACAGAAAAACTCTGCATACGCTTCATACAGGAGTTTTGAAATCAACGAAAACCCTCTTTTGGATTCCTCCCGCCACTTTGTAACAATGCATTTCATGAACACACAAGATTTTCATGAATGTGATGGCACACTTACTCAATTGTAAAACGCTGTACGTGTGTTAATATTAGGCGCGCCAGGAAGTGATGCACCCCAGAATCCCTTAGTGTGTTCCAAGAAACAACGATAATCAGAATTTGTCGAGCTCGTCTTCAGATTTTGAAATAGGAAGCGACGATGTTTGTGACACATAATGGTCAGACAATAGCGTCATCTCCTTTGGACTTCGTTGTGTATTCTGTAACCAACTCTGATAGTGATCCAGATTACAACCTTCTAATTTCCACAATCACACAGATAAAAAACCGATCATTGACCACATTTCAATGAGCCAGTCCAGTCATCTGACGTAACAACAGCAGTTGCAAGTGCATCAACCCCCTCGTTTTCCACCTTGGATAGCATTAGAAACTGTATCATCTGCTTTGTCATCTGCAACACTTCCAGCTAAGGTAAATTCCAAACAGGCAGCAGCTTTTTGCTCCACTTTTGTATGTGTCACTTAATGACAGGTCATCGCACGCAATAAGTTCCTCAGCATCATCGCTCTCACCAGACTCAACAACCCCAATGGCATCAATATCGACATCAGCCACTTTAGATGACAATTTGTCTACTGACTTCTCAGGCAACGCCTGGAAGACAGTGTCGAGTAAACGCACACGCCAGCTAGAACAGTGGAAATAGGACAAATGAAAATAATAAAAATAAGAACAAAAAATAAAACAAACAAAAACAACTACAAAACGCTGACAAAACCCACTTTGGCTTCAAAGGGATGGAAGTTTCGCCAAAACCGAACTGTCCATGTTATGGTGAAAATGCTCCCCACAAATGTCATCTTCAAATTATTCGAAGAGTGGGGGACATAAACACACAAAGACAATTTATTTTCTCATGTGTTTCCAAAACTGTTTCTGATCGTATCCGTACATAGAATCTAGAGTCACGACGAAAGTTTACCCTGAGCTACAATTTTTGTAAATCAGATGGGAAACTAAAACTCGTGTGTCGCCAATTCTTTCTCGACACCCTAGACTTCAAGCATGATGTTGTCTACGGGGCACAAGATAAAATGGATGGCGGAGCCATTGTTTGTTTCTGATCAAAGAGGGGCGTACACGAAATCATGGGACACTTACTGAAGATGTTGTTGAGAAGATAAAGGCCGCCCACGTCATGAGTTTTTCAACTGGTTTCCCCTCATTAATGTCGGCAGGCAAGTAACAGAATGTATCTGGAGGAGGGACTCAACATCAGGGAGAAGAATGTTTCCATGCTAAAATATAGACAAATATTTAACACTGAATTAGATCCTGTGTTCTGTTCCCCAAAAAAGAACCAGTGTGATCAAAACCTTGTGTTAAATGCCACTCCAAATCCATCATAGGAACAACAGGACAATCAAAAAGAACATATTATACAAAGAAAGAAAAAAAACCAGGGAGTACAAAGGATTTGTAAAGTAACTGATCCCACTGCAGGTGCTTCAAGCTTTGACTTGCAAAAAGATATGTAGTGTCCACATGGAGAAGCATCCAGTTTTTACTACAAGCGTACACTGCAAGTTTACAACTTGACCTTTTACGAAATGGGCTCCCAAGACGTCCAGTGCTTCATGTGGCCGGAGCATGTCTGATCCCACGGATCAGATCAGATAGCTTCCTGTTTTGGGCATTACATCAAAACATATGCAGCTCAAGCGAAACAAACATTTCATTTTATATCTGACAATTGTGCCCGCCAAAATCGTAAACAAATTTGTGGCTTTAATTTTTTGGTTTTGTCTGTAGAAGAGATAGAGCACAGTTTGTTGGAAGTTGGCCATACACAACGAGAATGATTCCGTTTATTCTGTTATTGATCATGCTGCCAAGAGAATCCCTGTGTACACACCAGCGAAGTGGGCTACTGTTATACGTGGGACTCACAGAAGTAAAAGTCCCTACGCTGTCAATGAGATGAGTGCACAGGACTTCTTTGACTTCAAGATGCTTTCTACTAAAATAAAGACTGACGAAGACGGCCAGAAAATCAAATGGACAAAACTCAGAGCCATAGAAAAAGCTGAAAGTAAATGACAAGATGGTCATTCATTATGACGAACAATTCTGCAACGTTAAGCTCACTAGGCGAAAAAGAAAGTCAGATGAGCTGGGGATGAAGGTTTGAACTGTCTTTTCTCGGAGAACCAGCTGCAGGTGTCTCAATAAAGAAATATCTTGTTTCTCTGTATCATTACCTGAGTCATTACCTTTTTTTTCATATCACAATTTGCCAATTTTGTAAAAAAAGAATAATAGCTATTAAGTCCTTTGAATGGTTTGCAATCGAAAACAAATCATTGTAAGTTGAGACTTTCCTGGTTTCTCTTTTTAACCTTTTTTCTGTCGTGTCCAGAAAGTAAGCCTTTTGCTATAGAAACACGGATTTATGATTATGATATCAATGCTGGCTTAAACTCTCAAGAGCACTTTCTTATCCAATATTAGTATTGCGTTTAAGAAATTAAATTACTGTATTATTCTATTAAATTCCTGTATGCACCAGTTTCACAACGAAAATTATTTTCTAGTTAATAAAAAAAATTTTAAGTAACAAAATCCTGTATGTGCCCCATACAAAGCTTGAACTCAAAATTGTTTTCAATATTACATTGAAATTCCTGTAAATCCGTCATTATATGAAATTCCTGTAAATGAATTTCTTTCTGTTTCATTTTAACAGGAGCATATGTGCATTGACGTCATTGATGGTATATCAAAGTTTCAATTCATTATCTTTAAAGCTGTAAAAAAATAAGGAAGTTTTTTTTTGCTCTCCTGTACAATTTTGAAAATGTTGCTTACAGGAGTCTTTCAGATTATTATCCCAAATCTAATGTAATATTATTATTCATTGATCTAGCCATATATTGAGGATGTACATATATTGCTCTATGTCTATACATGTATTGATATTAATATATAAGCTTATATGCATATTGTCTTGGTATAATTTTACACTCTCTGATGTTCGGGAATTCGCCACAAACGCCTGCAATGAAGACGCACGAGAAACCTTCAGTTGATCACCATTGTATATTCAAAGGAGTTACCATCTTCAATCCTATATCATCTCTCAGTCTTGGTGCTTGGTAGTGGAACAGAGCTATAACAGACACCGTGGTTACCATTACTGTTCATTCTTGATCTTTCATTTCCGCTCGTAAGTCATGTAATGTAGATCTAGATCTAGTACGTTATAGGATAGTGCAGAACGTGAGTCTGATTGCCTGCGATGCTCTGGTTAGTTCAACAAGGCTCTGTCTGAGGGATCACAGAGTACTCCATCCATGGCCTTGGTGAATATTGTGGTTCTAAGGACACAAACACACACCCACACAAAAACACACACACACCACCGTGACACACACCTCACACGCAACCAAGCACACGCGCACACACACGCGCGCGAGCACGCAGCAACAGCAGCACCAGCAGCACAGGTAGACATTAACGTCACAAACCTTGGAGCAGATGGGCCGTGCAAAGATCGGCCAATTTAGAACATCAAAGTGATTGACGAGACCGTGTTATGACAAGCGAATGCTGGCATCACTCATTGCTGACATGTCTTGTCGAAGGGGATTACTCGACTTAGTCGTCGAGTCGTAACAAAGGCATTAGCCGACGTGCTTGGCCTAAAGAGTTTGTCACAATACATCAGCCATGAGACACGTAGCCAGCCGAAAGGATGTTGTTGATGTTGGTGGTGCTGCTGCTGCTGTTCGTGCTGTGCTGTGATAGAACCGGTGCAAAGGGAGGGAAATAAGTAATAAAGAATGGGGTGAATGCGCGGCCGTGGCTACTCCGTGGCCTGAGTCATTTGGTACGTAAAGGTGCGTATATCACCTTACCAGAGTCTCCCTCTTCCATACATGATCTCCGCTTTCTTTTTCTTCTTCTTCTTCGTATTGTTATTTTAATTATACCCTCATTGCTGGTACATGTATTATTCTAACTGCAGGGTGACTTTTTGTTTTTGCTCCAATGGCAGTCTTCAAGTATTCCTCGTTGTACGGCGCTTTGAGCGTACACAAGGAAATTGCACTCTAAACATATCTTCTTTTTTTTTTTTTCAAATACTTTTCTTGACATTATTGTTATCCTCAATATCAGCATTATTATTATTATTATTATTATTATTATTATTATTATTATTATTATTATTATTATTATTATTATTATTTTATTTTTATTATTATTATTATTATAATTATTATTTTATTATTATTATGATTATTTTTGTTATTATTATTGTTATTATTATTGTTCTTATTATTATTATAATCACCATTATTATTATTATTATTATTATTATCATTATTATTATTATTATTATTATTATTATTATTATTATTATTATATTATTATCATATTATTATATTATTATTATTATTATTATTATTATCATTATTATCATTATTATTATTATTATTATTATTATTATTATTATCATTGTTATTATTATTTTTATTATTCGTAGTAGTAGTAGTAGTAGTAGTAGTAGTAGTAGTAGTAGTAGTAGTAGTAGTAGCAGTAGTAGTAGTAGTAGTAGTAATAGTAGTGGTAGTAGTAGTAGTAGTAGTAGCAGTAGTAGTAGTAGTAGTAGTAGTAGTAGCAACAGCAGTAGTAGTAGTAGTAGTAACAGTAGTAGTAGCAGTAGCAGCAGTAGTAGTAGTAGTAGTAGTAGTAGTAGTAGTAGTAGTAGTGGTAGTAGTAATAGTAGTAGTAGTAGTAGTAGTAGTAGTAGTAGTTGTAGTAGTAGTAGTAGTAGTAGTAGTAGTAGTAGTAGTAGTAGTAGTAGTAGTAGTAGTAGTAGTAGTAGTAGTAGTAGTAGTAGTAGTAGTAGTAGTAGTAGTAGTAGTAGTAGTAGTAGTAGTAGTAGTAGTAGTAGTAGTAGTAATAGTTATAATAATAGTAGTAATAGTGTAGTAAGAGCAGTAATAGTTGTATTGTTGATTTGTTATTGCTGTTATTGTTGATATAACAAAGATAGTATCATCATATAAGTACTGCGATGTGACTATTTTCTGGTTCGTTCCATTGATTTTTGTAAATAGAGGTTATCCCTTTCTATAACAACAATAAATTGCGTGGGTATTGATATACGGTAACAGATCTGCTTCCATGTGTGTGAGCTCTTGTTTTGATTAGCTGTTGATATAGAAGAAGAAGAAGAAGAAGAAGAAGAAGAAGAAGAAGAAGAAGAAGAAGAAGAAGAAGAAGAAGAAGAAGAAGAAGAAGAAGAAGAAGAAGAAGAAGAAGAAGAAGAAGAAGAAGAAGAAGAAGAAGAAGAAGAAGAAGAAGAAGAAGAAGAAGAAGAAGAAGAAGAAGAAGAAGAAGAAGAAGAAGAAGAAGAAGAAGAAGAAGAAGAAGAAGAAGACGAAGAAAAAGAAGAAGAAGAAGAAGAAGAAGAAGAAGAAGAAGAAGAAGAAGAAGAAGAAGAAGAAGAAGAAGAAGAAGAAGAAGAAGAAGAAGAAGAAGAAGAAGAAGAAGAAGAAGAAGAAGAAGAAGAAGAAGAAGAAGAAGAAGAAGAAGAAGAAGAAGAAGAAGAAGAAATTAATTTAATGATGATAATGCTATTATTTCTTACAAATTTGATATCAGAATTACATTTTGATACAGATACATATTTTAATAGTCATGAAATATATTTTGTGTTATTTACTATTAACAGCACAAGGATCTATTGTTAATCTACAAGTCGCGGGTCAGACTTTAAACACATACAAATTACAGTGGTGATACCTTTCTACCTGACCTTATCCACCTCTGATCTCAAATATCAGCTCTATTGAATTTCTTAATTGAAGACATCTATTTTTGAACTGAACATAATGTTACCGACTCCTTTGACGGACTTGATGAACCGATGTGAGAGAGAGAGAGAGAGAGAGAGAGAGAGAGAGAGAGAGAGAGAGAGAGAGAGAGAGAGAGAGAGAGAGAGAGAGAGAGAGAGAAGGTACAGGAGGAAAGATTCCTATTGTGCGTGTGAAAAGCGGAATTGGCATAAGCTTTAATTGTCTGCTCATTTCTACCTCATAAAAGAAGCACAACATGCTAACACTTTCGGCTGGGACTCGACTGGCGACTGTGCGGAATGTGTACAAATAGGTGAGAAATTGAACAGCAAGGGTGAAGAGAAAATAAGAGGCGGGGAGGAAGGGGGGAGGGGGAGTAAAACACATCATCTTGGGCACGACGCCGTGTTGGCCTCTCAGCGCCTCCACATTCAATTTCCGAATCCGACAGCGCCCCACCACGGCAATGCAAGGGAGCTAATTTCCTACTGAGTCAAGGATCCCAGGCACCGTGTTATGCAAGACGCTAATTGCGTTACTCGACCTTATGCCATCTTGCCTGATCTCATTCTTCCATCATCGGAGCTAGATGTAGGATAACCCTGGAGTAGACGAGTGAAAATGACAGCGAAGGATGTGATGACGAGAGGCAGACTACATTGTTTATATCAACTTGAGTGGCAGGGAGAGAAACGAGAAGGGAAGCAAGCGAAGTGGGAGTAAACGAAGATTGAAGACAGCCATCAGTCAAAGGGGGATAATGGATTGAAATAGTGATAGACGGGCGCGAAGGAACGAAACAAAGGAAATGATCCTGATGGGTTGAAAGGGGAAGTGTTATGACAGATAAAGGAATAATGTCTTTCCCACTCAAAAAGCGTGGCTCCTACAAAGATCAATGGGAAATATTAGCAAACACAGCGCTTTCCAGGGGAGAGTTGAAGAGGACGACAAGAAGACCGTATATCACAGGGACGTCCAAGCTTGAAAATTAGATAATACATTATACATAATGTAATAAAGAAAGTAAAGGAGAAACACAACTGAGGAAGGTGATCCTCATCATAGGTTTCGCATTACCTATAAAAGCAGAGCACATTGTTAAAAACATTCATCCATGCACTGAATTCGAGAAAATGCAATGACAAGATTCGTTTGTCTTCTGTAAAAGTTCCACGTACACATACACACACACACACACCCACACACACACATACATTTTTATAATATATAGATACAGAGGGGGAGAGAGAGAGAGAGAGAGAGAGAGAGAGAGAGAGAGAGAGAGAGAGAGAGAGAGAGAGACAGACAGACAGAGACAGACAGACAGACAGACAGACATACAGACAGACAAACAGACACAGAGACATACAGGCAGACAGGGATAGAAAGGCGGACAGGGAGAGAGGGAAGGATAGAGGACAGAAAAGACATACAGACAGAGACAGAGAGTGAAAAGTAATTGATTTATTCGTTGTTGGATAGACAGAAATATAGAATAAATTATAGATAGATAGATAGATAGATATAGATAGATAGATAGATAGATAGATAAATAGATAAATAGATAATAGATAGATAGATAGATAGATAGATAGATAGATAGATAGATAGATAGATAGATAGATAGATAAGATAGATAGATAGATAGATGGACAGAAAGATAGACAAATACAGATATAACAGTATATACTATCTCACTCATGTTCACCACATTGAAAGCTGTATAGTATATCAAAATAATGCAGTCTTTTAACATTATAATCTTATACAGCTCTTAAAATATGACGTATTGTATCACATTATAATAATATCAAAGTGCAGCAAGGTAACACAACAGCACATTTCGCAAAGATGTCTGCCTCTCGGGAAAGAAGAATTATAAACGAAGAAGAAATAATACAAAAATCCACGACGCCCCCATGCCTATACTTGGTGGTAGAAGTATGTAAACGATCTTTGTTAGAATGTAGCCTTTAAATCACGGGCTCCGTTACTCATAAAGTAGGGAATTTAATCTCACACTAAGACGTCCGTCTCCTTCGAAAGTATCGTCGTAAAATACGTTGACTCAACCAGTCCGATGTATATTATTGCTTGGCTAAGAAGGTCATATTTTCCCTACAATTTCTCCCATGACATTTTTTTTATTACGACAGAACTTGTTATCCCATATTCTTTACGCCGTCGCTCTCTGGGTCTTACTGTTAGTGTAAAACTGCAAACTTGAATTCTACCGCCTCCCCCCCTCCCCCTCCCACCCCCCTCCTCCCCAAATTGCTTGTGATGGTTTTGTTTTGTTTTGTTGTTTGTTTAGGGTTGTTGTTTTTCTTGTTGTTATTTTTTAACGTTGACTTTCAGCTTAATGTTAATGGTTCGCCTAATTCATGGACGTATTCTGCAATGCAACTTGATCCTAATCACCGCCAGAGCGGTTAAGCCCGTTGTAAACTAAGGCGGACATAGATGTTTTCACTGATTTATTTTACACCAAAACCCATCTCACTTGGTGGGAAATCCCTCTTATGTTGATGCTGCTGCTGCTTGCTGCTGCTGTTCCTGCTGATGTTGCTGCTGCTGCTGCTACTGCTGCTGCTGCTAGTGCTCTAATGCTTAGGATAATGACTGTCACGACATTAAACTTGCAAAACTGTAATGGCTTAATCTCAAAGGAATTCGTAAGCTTCTTTGTTTCTGTCTTGCCTTACATTAATAATTACTTTACTGCATAAACATTGCAGCTTATACTATTACGTGTCATCTCGATCACGGTACTATAGTCAACGTACCCAATCAGTGATCGAGTGTGTGGAATGACGTTTGGAGCTCGATTCTAAATCAGTTTCGTTTCGAATTGTGAGTGTATGTGTGTGTGTGTTTGTGTGTGTGTGTGTGCTTGTATATATATATATATATATATATATATATATATATATATATGTATGCGTGTCGGCCCGTCTGTCTGAAATAAGGTCTGAAATAAGATCTGAAAATGATATTTTGTCCAAATTCTTTCTACATTGTAATGTAGTCTGAATGAAAGGGATGTAACTCTGTTTTCTCCTGTTCTAGAGTTGTACGCAGTGGTAGATTGACAATGTAATAACAATAATATGTGTCAGGTCGATGAGGATATCATGTATATTGCCAACAGAGACCGCTCAGATATATTCCTTCTGTCTTTCTTTATCAGTTCTCATTCTACCTTTCGGTCTATGGGTTCAGATGTTCAAGATGATCTTTCTCCAGGATGCCCTGTCCTGGCATTTTCTGTTTCCTTCTGTGAAAGTTAATAAATTCATATGCTTCAATGCCTCTTTTATATCTTCGTCCCACTTTCTTCGAGGTCTACCTTTTGGTCTTTTACCTTGAGCTTTAGCACTGTATACTGATTTAGCTTTTCTATTGTCATTCATTCTGTTTACATGCCCAAACCATCTCAATTGATTTGTTTCTATCTTAGTTTTTATGCTATCTGCTTTGGTTTAATCTCTTATTGTTGTGTTTCTGATTTTGTATCTTTTAGTTTTCCCTACTACTCATCTTTTAGATGTTTCATTTCAGCTGCCTGTACTCTACTGTGTTCTCTACTTCTAAGGTGCAGGTTTCACTGCCATAGAGGAGAGTAGGACAATAAACTGTATTGTATACTGCCATTTTGGTTTTTGTTGACAGTTTTTGCTGACCTACAAATGCCTTTCATTGATGTTTATATATTGCACTTGCCTTTCGGATTTTCTGGCTGATTTCTTCTCTTAGTCTTAATTTTCCCTCTGAGTTAATCATTACTCCTAGGTAATTGTAGCCTTGAACTTGTTCTAAATTCTCCCTACCCAATTTAAGATTTTGTGTTTTAGCTTCCCTAGTTACTAGCATTGTTTTGGTGTTCTTTGCATTTACTCTTATTCCTCTTTTATTTAGTTCATTGTTCATAATGTTGATATTCGACTGAAGGTCCCTTTCTGGTTTTCCAAACACAACTAAATCATCAGCAAATGAAAGCATTGATACATTTACTAGTTTGAGCTTCCACATCCATTCATTTTCTTCATTTTTGACGATGCCTTTGCGACTGAATCTATGAATGTGATAAACAAAAGAGGACTTAGGATACAACCCTGTCTTACTCATATATCTACATCAAATTCTGCAGATATGTTTGCAGCTATTCTAACTGCATATGTTGGTTTATTGTAAAAACGTTTAATGGCTTCTATTAAATTTTGCTCTTTTAAGGAATACCATAGTTCGTCCCTCCTCACAGTGTCAAATGCCTTTTCTAAGTCAATAAAACACAGGTGCAAGTCAATGTTTCTCTCAAGGAATTTTTCTATCATTTGTCTAATTGTAAATATGTGGTCTTGTACACTTCTTCTTGATCTAAATCCTATCTGATGCTCTTCAATCTGATCCTCTACTCTTTTCCTTAGTCTCATTTCCAGTATCATGGCATACACTTTTCCTGGAACGCTAAGTAGTAATATCCCTCTTTAGTTTGAGCATTCCATAGTTGACCCTTTCTTATGTATCTGTACTTCCGTTCCCTTTTTCCAGTCGCCTGGCACCTGTTTGGACTTCTATGATTGTTGGCATTATATTGCATGTAGTAGTTTGTCTGCTTCTCTCCCTTGGTTTTTAACCATTCAGGGATAAAGTTGCTCTGCTCCTGGGGCTTTTCCTGATTTCACTTTTCTTATAGCTGTTTGGCGTTCTTCCATTGATATATCTACATCTTCAACTGTCTCCTTTGGATTACTTGTTACTGATACTAATTGATCTTTACCCTTGTTTCATACGTTCTGGGTGATATCATGTATATTGCCAACAGAGACCGCTCAGGTATTTACTATTTAATATGTTATCATACACATTCACCTGCTTTTCAGTGATTAACGAATTGCCTCAATGTCAATATAGATCCCGATAATTTGTCAACAATATAAATATGATTGTGTAAACCGTATGGGTTAATATGCTATGTCCACGATATGGATCATGCTATGTCCACCATATGGATTAACAAATGGATCTATGTCAATATAGATCCACAATATGGATCATGCTATGTCAACAATATAACAATATGATTGATGGACCATGCTTACATATGCTATGTCCACAATATGGATCATGCTATGTCCACAATATGGATCATGCTATGTCCACAATATGGATCATGCTATGATCCACAATATGGATCTTGCTATGTCCACAATATGGATCATGCTATGTCCACAATATGGATCATGATCTTGCTATGTCCACAATATGGATCATGCTATGTCCACAATATGGATCATGCTATGTCCACAATATGGATCATGCTATGTCCACAATATAGATCATGATATGTCCACAATATGGACCATGCTAAGTCGACAATATAGATCATGATATGTCTACAATATTTGTCTGGTTATGTTAACATTATAAATCATGTCATGTCAATAATATCAATCTAGCTACATGTATGTCAGCAATATGGATCATATGAAATTATGATTCTATCTATGTACAAAATTAATATTCAACTTAATTGTATTCATGTATTATGACGTCTTTAACATTACGATAGTGAGAGGCCTATGAGTGAATGAGAGAGAGTATAAATCGTATTATATTATATTAATTAATTTTTCTGTTGTGATTATTTATTGTGAGCATGGTGTAAACAAGCACAATATAATTTCCTGTTTAAGGACCAATTATAAAGGGTATTTTATCTTATCTTATTTAAAGTCAACAATATGGATCCGGTTATGTCAACAACAAGGATCATGATAATTGCCATGTCAATAATCTGAATCTGCTCATGTCAGCAATTTGAACATAGCATATGAATCTGGTTATGTTGACAATACGAATCTGGTTATGTCAACAATACGAATCTGGTTATGTCGACAATATGAATCTGGTTACGTCGACAATATGAATCTAGTTATGTCGACACTATGGATCTGGTTAAGTCGACAATAGGAATCTGGTTACGTCGACAATATGAATCTGGTTATGTCGACACTATGGATCTGATTATGTCGACAATACGAATCTGGTTATGTCAACAATACAAATCTGGTTATGTCGACGATATGAATCTGGTTATGTCGAAATACGAATCTGGTTATGCCGACAATACGAATCTGGTTATGTCGACAATACAAATCTGGTTATGTCGACAATACGAATCTGGTTATGTCGACAATACGAATCTGGTTATGTCGACAATACGAATCTGGTTATGTCGGTGATACGAATCTGGTTATATCGAGAATACGAATCTGATTATGTCGACAATACGAATCTGGTTATGTCGGTGATACGAATCTGGTTATATCGAGAATACGAATCTGGTTATGTCGACGATATGAACATAGTTATGTCGACATTTGAGTCTGGTTATATCCACAATATGAATCTGGTTATGTCGACAATATGAATTTGGTTATGCTGATAATATGAATCTGGTTATGTCGACAATATGAATATAGTTATGTCAACAATACTAATCTGGTTATGTCGACATTGCTAATCTGGTTATGTTAGCAATATAAACCATAGACCATGCCATCTCAACGATATGAAGCTGGTCATGTCATCTATTATAGGGCTGATCTGAGAAACGAAATCATCAGATTTTTTTCTTTTACAATAACATGTACTTATCATCTTCCTATGTCATGATGTCAGTAACAAGAACTACGATGGAAATTACTTATTATACTATGACTGGCTAAGGATGAACACAAACTACGATGAAAATTACTTATTATACTATGACTGGCTAAGGATTAACAAAAACTACGATGGAAATTACTTATTATACTATGACTGGCTAAGGATTAACAAAAACTACGATGAAAATTACTTATTATACTATG
>JAXRKP010000639.1:172500-215000 GCA_037039925.1 Doris montereyensis | reverse complement strand
ATGTGCCATCGTGAATGATGGAATTAAGGCATAATAATATGAAATCGAAAGATGTCTCGATGATTTTTGACAAGGAGTCTCGAACTGATAGGCGCTAATGTGGCTGCTGTCGTCATCGTTTAAACCCAAAATGACTTCATCTCGAAGCGCATGATTTATTACCTCCAAGCCAGTCTGTGTTGTCGGTCTGTTGACAACGTTTGTAGTAGGCAGGATAATCTATCACGTGAGACTGAACACGTACTTATTCGCCCCCCCAAAAGTGAAATCTTCTGTTGTATGGATATGACGGAATCCTCCTCTTGCTTGTGGAACGAAGCAAAAAAGTGACTAAATATTTATTTTCTCTTTTAAGTCACGCTGACTGGGTTTCTGTCATAATGTAAATATTTGAATACCTGTGATATCACAAAGAAAGGATTTACAGAGGTTGAGAGTGACCGCGCCCTTTGTTCACACCAGCGGTGACTAGGCAGAGTGGAATAATACTTAACGGTTTATAGAATTGCTTCCAATTGTGCCTTTGTTGTTGGCGATGACAAAAAATACTGAGAAGAATTAATAATGAAAGCTCCAACAACCCACCTTCATAACATTAAAAAACAAACGCTGAGATGTTTTGAACGCCTCAAACTTCATTTGCATCAGACTCTTGAAAAATTTCATATTTTAGAAACAAAAATAGAAGTCAAAAGAAGGAAAGGAAAAGGAAGACCAACTACAAGGTGACAGCAGGATAATATAGAAGACTGGCTCCGAAACACAACAACAAAGGCAGAACGAAAGGCAACAGAAGCCCCAGAAAGCAACGTCCGATCAACGGATAACGTATGGCTGGCCTGGTGATGGTAAAGCGTGAATTGAAAATACAGGGGAGCTTTACACCAAAAGACAATTTTTCTTTTGACGAAATTCAAGCTGTTTTAAATGCCTGCCAACAGGCAGATCGTAAAGTGATTTTTTTTTCGTTAAGCCATCAGAAAATACTATTATAGTGCTCTCTGAGCTCAGCTTACGAAATAGAACCTTTATTTTATATCGTAGTAACTATACGAGGCAGGGCAATGTCTTTTGCATTAATTTATTCTTCTTTAAAGTATTGGCGATCTTCGTTGCTGGGCGGCCAGTTGAAGATGTCTGATCGTCTCCGCTTCAATACATGTTCTTCCTGAAGCTCAAACGTCTCGCCAATTAAAAGACAGATTCAGTCTATTGGGATGGTAGTAAAATACGTTTGTTTAAATTCGTTGTCTAGAAAACTTGATAGCTAATTTAAATGATATATCCAGTAAGTAAAAAGGAGGGACTGTCACTTTCATTTAGCTGGGAGAGGATAAAGGTTTGACTCCACCCGTCAGACACGACACGACACGATTGAGTATACACACATAGTAGGACATACATGGTATCAATATACATACATACATACATACATACATACATATACATACATACATACATACATACATACATACATACATACATACATACATACATACATACATGCATACATACATGCATGCATGCATACATACATACATACATACATGCATACATACATACATACATTCATACATGCATACATACATACATACATACATATACATACATACATACATACATACATACATGCATACATACATACATACATACATACATACATACATACATACATACATACATACATACATACATACATACATACATACATACATACATACATACATACATACATACATAGAATACAACATTACATATAAAAATAGTATGTCTAACGCAATTTAGGATCGTGCCGGTATTCAACGAGCATCCACAGCCCCAACACAACACAACAATAATACTGTTTGTTTATTATTGCCAAGTATCCATAGCCATAAACATGGCGTGGTAAAGCGGTGCGCAAAGTAATTTCGTCAGTCTAGCACCGCCAGCTAATCACCAGCAAAGCACATAATATACAGATCCATTGCAGCCGCCGTTCCTTAAATCACAGAGAAGTTGAAGTGCAAGAGCCTGGATTTATCTAGGGCTGTCAGGTTGAACAATCCTTTCCGGGAACAGTCCTTGGAGGGGGACATCAATCTCTCGTGCCTCTCTGGAGATCAGGTGGTGCTCGTTGCTGTGAGATAAGCCGAGGCACGGAAATGCAATAAATCTGTCGGTCTGTTTCAGGATTTCCTGCCAAATTCCAGTATTCGCGTATTTTTAGAGGGGGTTTATTGCCTTTACTTTTGTAAGTTTAACATTGAGGAATGATAGCTAGCTATTACTGGTACTGGTACTATATAGTGCTGTTGTTGCTGAAGAAGTCTGTCACCATCTCTGTGAATCTGGACTAGCCAGGTGTGTTGTCGTTTTATTATCGCATTCTTCTGAGGCTGACTGTCCACTCTCGTCTGTTTTGTTTTGTTTTGTTTCTATCCGCTGTTTTATGTTTTGCATGGTTTAATATTTGTTTGCCTTCATTTAGTTAATGTGGATTTTTTAAATCTTACTTATGTCTTCCTTGGTCGTTTGATCATTTAGGTTTTTTTCTTTGTTCTTGTTTCTGTTTTGGGTGGCAGAGAAGTGTTGTCTTATTGTTGCTTTGGCTGTTGTTCATGCTGTTTGTTTCTTTCTTCCTTTTTTTGGTTTTGGGGTTTTGAAGTCGGGTTGGGTGTTTTTGTCGCTGTTATTGGGGGGAGTAAGGGGTGGAGAAACGTACTTGAAATAGATGGAAGTTCCAGAAAACACCACGGGGAAACATATCTAATTATCCCTTCTGTCAAGTACATTTATTATATATTTGATTTCACTTGGGGTCTCTGATGAATTAATGATTTTGACATTTTTGACATTATGTGGATCGATCATGACATTTAGTTGACTGCTAACTGAATGTAGTAAGCTACACATTCTGAAACAATGGCTCCATCTTGTAAATCTAAGCAAAAGACAATGTCAATTGTGAATGTCTGTTATGTTTCTACGCTTCTTTCATGTAAATCCCACTATGCTGGACGTTCAAACTATAAGGACACATTTTGAAGCTTTATAATTTGAAAAGATAGATACATGTAAATAGATAAACTGATAAATAGATAAAGTGAGTGGTAGATAGCTTGACATATAGATGTATACGTTGACTTATTTATTGATAGGGGAAAAGTAAATGAAACGTGGTTTTAGAGAAAAAAGTATTACAATCGCCAACTTATTGACGTTGGTGTGAAGAAATAAATGTATTAATGAAGGGGTATATTAGTATAGCACGCATTTTAATATGACGTTAAAGGTTGAAGGAAAGAAAGAAGATTTGGATAGTGGTAATAAAACAGAAGAAGAAAAAAGAACAACAAGAAATGATTAATAAATAATATAATATTGTTGATCTTGAAGCGAACTGTACTCGTCTTCTTGTTCTTTATCTATCTTTTTTGTTCCATATAAAGACATCCGTGAAAGGAAGCTTTGAACTGGCCGTAACAAACAATAATATGAGTAATGAATAAAGAGATAAAGCGCACGCCTAAAACCTCAATAAACGATCATTTATAATGAAGGTATGCACGAATGATAAAAGTGATGTTGCACTTAAAATGTCACTATCGAGAGAGTGAAGTTTTGACGCAGATAAAGGTGATAATGTTGAAAATTTATAGTAGTGAGATTAAAGCGTAAATCGGGTTGATAAAAATGATATATTGTTATGTCCAACCCTATAATGCGCTACATGGATTATTATTATTAGCCGCGCTATTCATTTAATGGCAGTTGTCACATTAATGTCACATTCAGTGTGATACTGACACCCATGGCTGACTGGCTGACTGCCCGGCCTGTCTGTCTACCTGCTTCTCCCCCTACTCTCCTACTCCCTCTCTCTCCCTCCCTCTCTCTCTCTCTCTCTCTCTCTCTCTCTCTCTCTCTCTCTCTCTCTCTCTCTCTCTCTCTCTCTCTCTCTCTCTCTCTCTCTCTCTCTCTCTCTCTCTCTCTCTCTCTCTCTCTCTCTCTCTCTCTCTCTCTCTCTCTCTCTCTCTCTCTCTCTCTCTCTCTCTCTCTCTCTCTCTCTCTCTCTCTCTCTCTCTCTCCCTCTCTCTCTCTCTCTCTCTCTCTCTCTCTCTCTCTCTCTATCTATATATATATATATATATATATATATATATATATATATATATATATATATATATATATATATATATATATATATATATATATCCTCCCTCCCTCCCTCCCTGTCTCCTCTGTCTCTGTCTCTGTCTCTGTCTGTCTCTGTCTCTGTCTCTGTCTCTGTCTCTGTCTCTGTCTCTGTCTCTCTCTGTCTCTCTCTCTCTCTCTCTCTCTCTCTCTCTCTCTCTCTCTCTCTCTCTCTCTCTCTCTCTCTCTCTCTCTCTCTCTCTCTCTCTCTCTCTCTCTCTCTCTCTCTCTCTCTCTCTCTCTCTCTCTCTCTCTCTCTCTCTCTCTCTCTCTCTCTCTCTCTCTCTCTCTCTCTCTCTCTCTCTCTCTCTCTCTCTCTCTCTCTCTCTCTCTCTCTCTCTCTCTCTCTCTCTCTCTCTCTCTCTCTCTCTCTCTCTCTCTCTCTCTCTCTCTCTCTCTCTCTCTCTCTCTCTCTCTCTCTCTCTCTCTCTCTCTCTCTCTCTCTCTCTCTCTCTCTCTCTCTCTCTCTCTCTCTCTCTCTCTCTCTCTCTCTCTCTCATCTCTCTCTCTCTCTCTCTCTCTCTCTCTCTCTCTCTCTCTCTCTCTCTCTCTCTCTCTCTCTCTCTCTCTCTCTCTCTCTCTCTCTCTCTCTCTCTCTCTCTCTCTCTCTCTCTCTCTCTCTGTCTCCCCTCTCTCTCCATCTCTCTCTCTCTCTCTCTCTCTCTCTCTCTCTCTCTCTCTCTCTCTCTCTCTCTCTCTCTCTCTCTCTCTCTCTCTCTCTCTCTCTCTCTCTCTCTCTCTCTCTCTCTCTCTCTCTCTCTCTCTTCACCATTTCTTCTCTCACTCAATTCATCTTAAAATTTCAAAAGACATTTCAGGTGAATGTACATGTCATTTATTTCTTATTTGCCTGACGTCCCCCAAACCCCCCCCCCCCCTTCGATAACCCCCAACCCTTAAGATTTCAGGACAATGATTTAACATAAATTACATATCTACTACCATTGTGTTTACGTAGTTCAGAATTTCGCTTTGATTCGACGCGGCGTATCATTTCCATTCTAAGACAAAACATTAAACCTCGCACGTGATGACTTAGTGCAATACGTGACAAGACCAACGGACAGACATAATTCCACCACAACAAACGCCTTAAAGACCAAGGCTATTAAATGAACCGTAATGTCGTTTTATGCGTTACTTCCATTACACTTTGACAAGGATTGAGGTAAAAATATGGATGGGCTTAATATTGGGGAAAACCCCGTAAATCTTACTTCTCGAGTCTCAGGAGTGCGACAAAGGACACCGAGACCCAAATCATAAAAATAACAATGGACAGACATGTTTTATCATGTTGTTATTATTATTATTATTATTATTATTATTATTATTATTATTATTATTATTATTATTTTATTATTATTATTATTATTATTTTGGCCGTGTTGGATAGATTGTACCGGTGTATACATCCAGCTGAAACAGGTTTTGTCATCACACATAACAGGGCTTTAAATAGAATGCTGTGTCCCCTATAAAACCACTTCATTTTCGATCATGATACAAACACCCATTTTTTTCCTGCTTATTTCTTGTAGTGAATCTACAGGGAGCCATAAAATTTGGCAGATGTGGAATGTGAGGTACTTTTCCAATGTCTGCTTAAAGTTTGTTCCGACTATAATTTCACATGCAATATAGATCTATACAACATAATGGAAAAGTATGCTATTATTAGATAACATGAGATGAAAGAAAAAACAACAACAAAGGATAGTAGTGTTAGTACCTGGATTTATTACGTGGGTCTAATGGTAGACAGTTGGATATGAAACACTGAAGTCGTGGATTCGAATCCAAGTGTCACTAAGGCCAACATTATGTCCTTGGGAAAGATGCCTAACATGTCGTGTTCTCTCACTCAGTCCAGATGCAAATGAGTATCAGATATAGCTGGGAGGTAAGCCTGCAACAACTCAGCGATTTGTCCGGCGTAATATCTTGTATCACCGGTTCAGTAAGTAGCTACGTACATGCAGTGGCGTAGCTAGGTGTAGAAATGATTTCATTACGAGCCGTATCAAATAGTTATTATATTTAATCATTGTTGTAATTTTCAACTTTCATTCCGAAAACATCGCGCTAGACCTAGATCTCTAAGCCCAGCTCTACACACGTATGCAAATAGCCAATCGGTAGAGACCACTTTAAGCACTACCAAACCATTAGCCAATAAAAAGAAAGGATGTGTTAATATCTTCTAAGAACGACTATCAATGGTTAATTAGTAATTAGTCTAAATGTAATAAAAAAAGAAACCGAAAAAAACATAACCATACAAAGCGATAAATCGTTTATATAACGTGACTTGAAATGTGTGTCATCGTAACAGTGGGTTTTGTGTTCCACCCCGATGTATGAAAGTGAAAGCTTATGTCTGCTTTTGAATGTTATTGATTTATTAATTAATATACTAGTCCATACTTCCTTTATAATGTGCCGCAAATGGAAATCAATACGGTTCAAAATCATTTATTAGTTAGGGATTATGTTGTGATGTCGCATACTAAGTTTCTATACAAGCCCATATTTCATTCTTTATGTGCAATTAATGCAAATCAAAACAGTTTAAAATTATTTATTAGTTAGGGGTTATGGTGAATGTAATGTCGTATACTAACTATTCACCCCGGCAGTCCATATCAATCGATTTCATCATTGTGACATAAATGCCACAACGACCATAAAGCATCCAATGTTTTTGTTTCTGTACGTATAATAAAGTTGTTGTTGTTTTTTTATTTAACAACCAGCAGACGTAACATTTTATACATACGACCCCCCCCTCCCACCCCAGCCCATGCCATCCCCCCCCTCCCATCTTTTCCTTTACCGAGATACAGTTATATCAGCCATTTCTCCTGTGCAGTGATGGGTTCGACTTCGAGCCTCGCCAAAGGTTGAAACGTTTTCTCGACTTTTCTTCGAGCAAAATCAAATCAAAACAAATCAAATTACAGTGATCTTTTCAACATGACATTAAATTTAGTTACAAGGTTTGATTTGATTTGAATTACCCACATCCACAACTGACTAAGGTGATGCCGGGGGTATTTGGTAGGATTTTTTAAATTCTGCCCGGGCTGCTTTGTAAACAGCCAAGGGATCTTTAACGTGCACAGAGTTGTGATCTGCACACAGGACCTCGTTTTTATCGTCATTCTCCGATGGGACGAAGTATCGATCCATTTACTTAAACCGTGCATGATAATAATGTTATAAATAATAGTAATACTTGTAAAGAACTTTGGAGGATTATATTCATACTCCAGCTAAAGTAAACGGGATGGTAACACATATATGTTACACGTATGTTTACGATGATACCGTTTCACCCAGCGCTGTTCCCTCTAACTTTAGACAATGTTAAACATAATAATGTTGTGGTACATAGCTAGCGAAACAGACAGGCGTTTGACACAAACGGTTAACGCTCTTCAAACTGAGCGAGCAAGTGCAGTTTCCTTTCTAATTTATTGCTCCCCAGCCGTCGTCTCCAATTCTCATAACCATTCTTCAGTATCCTTCCTTCTCCTTTTATCTTTTTCTCAAAGTCTCATTTAGTCAGGGTTCACGTCTATCACAATAAAATACGATGCCATTTTCAAGACATGCAGCAATAATTTGATATCACCGGCTGCAATCTGGGACAAACAAACAGAGAGGTGTGTAGAGAAGGGGTGGGGACGGACGGGGTGGGCGGGGAACTCCACAAAGCCAGCGGGAGTCTGATTTATAGGACACTCGGCGCTATGATTTGGCAATTTCGTCTCTGGTCTCGGTGTTCTTACGTGAATTATGCATCGAGTTAGAGAGCGTGCGAGAAAACACTAAAGCATGCCAAAATGTTTATTGCGCGAGTTCGAGCACATAAAGATATCAGGCCTAGTTTAGGCAATCAATCACCGCAATCTTTGTACATCGTTTGTTATTCACCGAGTATAGTTGCAGTTGTCATTCATGGCGCTTTCCTGTCGCTTATTCCCACTGTGCACTAGACAGAGAGTAGGGTTGTATCATTATATATCTATTTTTCAATTTTTGTATTCAACATTCTTTTTTCTATCTTTATCATTATCAAGGGAAGGAAGCATTTATTCAAATAGTTTGTAATGAATAGTTATATATAAGGAAGAAAGATGACTGACTTTTAAGCCTAGACTAGATGCGTTGGGATAAAAAATAAATCAACAAATATATATATATATTGTCAACATTGAAAGTATGGATTCTTTGAGAAAAGTAATATAACGAGTTTTGCACGAGACGAGATGAATCAGAATCCAATAGTAAAATTTCAGATTGATCAACTCTCTTTCTATTCCTCCCCCCCCCCCCCCCCCCGCCCTCTCTCTTTTCTCTCTAATGATGCTTCGTCTTGCCGTTTCGTTGTATTTTATTCAAGGTGAGTTGGCCTATACAAATTACGTTGTACAGTACTTCATTACCTGGAAATCACAAATAAAAGTCATTTCTGAAGTAATCATGTTTCGTGTCCACCAGTGTATGAATGTAGAAACTCAAGTTGAAGAGGGTGAAAAATAGGATTACGGTATTTTGAATCATTATTTTTAAAGTCAGATAAAGGGGTAAGTATGCGAGATGCGTTTTTTAAAATATTAAATATAACTCTAAAAGATAATTAGAATTTTATAGAATTTTACCCCATCCACCGTGTGCGATGATCTCAGTCAGAGTGAATTAAGAAGAAACAGCAAGATAAAAGAAAAAGATAAGTAAGAGGGAAAGGAAAGAATTAGAATCTACCCGCCAACAGCCCACTGATAAGAGAGAATTTACTGTAGAGTTTTAGGTGTCACATAACTTGTACACTATTAGAACAAATTCAGAAACACTTAGTAATGAATGAAATGACAATGATGATGAATGCTGGCCCGGGCACTTGAAGTAATAATTTAAAAATGTATTGACATGCAACTTCTTTATGCTCAGTCGTGATCTGGCATCTAGTCCCACTGAAGACGACTGAGATACTAATTCTGTGTTTATATGACCACGGTCAAAATTATCATAACATCATTATCGTTATTGATATAATTATTGTTATGTTTACTGTAAATACATTATTTAAGTTAAAAACTTGCTTAGTTTTTACATTTTTAACACTTACACTACAGCAAGGATTCATTTTGATAAATTTTTTGTTTTTGCTTGATTGAAATTTACACTGTCCACCAATGCAGTAAGTTGAATGAGGGTGAATAAAGAGTCAACTTCAAGATGAAAGATAATGGAAAAAGGAAAAAGTAGGACCTATCAGCAGTGCCTGCCAACACACCTAAATTTTTACAAGTAGTAGTAGTAGTAATGGTGGAAGTAGTAGTAGTAGTAGTAGTAGTAGTAGTAGTAGTAGTAGTAGTAGTAGTAGTAGTAGTAGTAGTAGTAGTAGTGGTAGTAGTAGTAGTAGTAGTGGTAGTAGTAGTAGTAGTAGTAGTAGTGGTGGTGGTAGTCATAGCAGCAGCAGTAGCAGCAGCAGCAGCAGTAGTATGAAGACTATAAGTTTGTTTCTTTCTTTCCGTGAAATTCACCCCGTCCACAATATCATGCGATGATCTCTCTCAGGGTGATAAAGATAAGAAAGAATTATGACCAAAACAACAGTCTCTCATGATAACCTCACAAGAGCAATGAAGACACACATACACACAAAAATTTAAAAATTCTCTCCCTCCATGTGATGTTCTAGTTCTTTAATGTTGAAATTCAACATCTGACATAATAACAAAAGTGACAAGTTTATACAACAAATTCAATGATAATTTGCCAAGACATTAGTTTACCTCATCATGAGGCTGATCATCAGTGCCATTGTGGTCATTCATATCAATAAAAAAGACATCCAAAAACAACGTGGACATCAATCATATACATGAATGGTCACAAAATGAGGTATGGGGGAGGGGGAGAGGAGGGGGTGGGATGAAGAGACACAAATTATCATAATAGTAATATAATATGAAGCATCAGAAAAAAGCCCGGAAGAAAAGATAACAAAGAAAATATGGTAAATTTGTTATCATAAAATATAACAATAACAATATGATAAAGCATAAAAGTATAACAATGGGATAAAGCCTATACAAAATAAACACAACAAAAATCAATCCATCTTTCAAATTCAGGTATTCAAAGCAATATATGTTTCAATTCATAGTTCTCAATAAATCTGAAAATCAGGCATAACTAAATTGGACTGGCCTTAGGAGTTCTTTTAATATTCTTAAAAAAAAAAACAAATGAAAAGGAGACTAAACAAACGAGTGCATGGTGCTTACTCTCTTTTCTACAGAAAAACCTACAGCAGATTTTATTTTCATGACAGAAAATAAAGCTACATAAAACGAAAAATATTTCTTCCATCATTCTACAGCAGGTCGAATTTTTAAAAAAGAAAACAGCAAACATTACAATTATCAAAAAAAAAAGCAACTTTAACCATTCAAAAAAGGAAAATGGCTATGTCAATTAGGCATTTTCAGTAATCAGCACTATAGCACCCAAACCAAGTAAACAAAAAGTAGCAAAAGTAGTCTTTCTCTCTCCTCTCTCAAATTAACAAGATACCACAGATACACATCAGACTTAAGGGGCAACACAGATATCCTGATGAGATCAGAGCCCTTCTCCAAAACAAAAATAACACCTAAAAAAAAAACCAACAAATCTCTCCATTTTCTCCACATGTAATGTAAAAAGAGCAGTCAACTGAAGTATTACTAATCATTTACATGGCTCCAAATTTTGCAAGTACATCTAACGTACATACTCTAATCACATTTCGCATGGCTCCAAATTTTGCATTCCGTCCTTCAAACCGTTTTTCTCATCATCATTGCATGCACACGTAGACAGGAAATGAACTGTGGTTTTAACCGTCATCCAACCCCGACAGGAACTGTCACAATACTTTAAAAATTTGAGATAATATAGTAAGTATAGATGTTCTTGTAAAGCAGAAAATAAAAATATAATGTTTACCATTAAAAGATACACATGAAGAATCTGTTTTGGTAAATGACAGAAAATGGGAAAATTATATTAGAAAAATAGAAAAATGCAAGAAAACTAATTTGATTGATTGATTAAAATTTACCCTGTTCACCATATTTATGTGGTGATCTCAGGGTATATTATAAGAAAACGGCAAGACAAAAGATAGGCGAAAGAGTGAGAAGAAAAAACTAGGACCTACTGGTATCACCTGCCAACCGCCCATGAACATAAAATACCCCGAAATATTCCAACTCTTTTTCTTGAGTGAATTATCAGTCAAAAGAAACAATGAGTTTAGGCATTGCCCCAAAAATAGATGACCATAATATATTTTGAATAACTTTATCTGTATAAATGTATCACCAGTCCCTTTATTCCAGTTGCACACACTCTCCATAATAAACCAAGATAAAATGGTATCCTCAACCCTTGATATTGGCATTGGCTACATCAAAGCAAGGTGAAAGAAATGAAATGTGAAAACATAAAATTAATGAAACAAAAAGCATTGTTGAATGAGGATAACAATTTCCAAATATGTTTATCAAGAAGTATACAGATTGTAGCATCAATGCGTCTTTCATGAAATCAAAATGTATTTTTTACGCAAAAAAAGGAAGAAAGAAAAAACAGAAAATCTAAAAAAAAGATTTTCAGATTTCTTCCACACACCATAATGTCATGTACCCAAAATCTACACATGCTTATAAATCTCAAAATTTGCAATGCCATATATACACTTATGAGCAATAAAACATGCACACACAATCACACAAACCATATGAGCAAAAAAACCCAACCCCAAACAAACGAATGTATGAAACAATGCCGATGTGTCTGAAATTATCTATGTATATTATATACAAAATGGAGGAAGTTTATTTTAATGAAAGTAAGTTTCCTGAAAGGCCAGATGGAATTGTGTAGCTGGTCCTGATCCTTATAATACCATGATAAGAAAAACTTTCATCATTGCTTTTGCACATAAAGTTGAATGTACACAGAACAAAAACCACTATGCCATGATTCATTCTTCTAGAATATCATCTTCTTAAATCAGTGAGAAAGAAAAGTACAAAACAAAATCATCTTCATACAAACGGATAAACCACATTGTAGTTATGTGTGCATAATCAAACAATTATTAGTGTACATGAAAAGCAATGCCAAAGTCAAGCTGCACTACGCTCCAAATATGTGAGACCATTTCTGTGTGAGTGTGAGCCTCACATCCGGCAAATCAAATCAAATCATTCTGCTGTGTTCTCAAGAGGATACGCTCAGGAAAATTCGTTTCATTTTGCTTACACACAGCAGCGTAAACGCAAGAGAGGTGCATTTATTTGCTATGAGTACAAAAACGTTTTCACTCAAAAGTCGAAAAAGGTTCAACAGCAGGGAGAAGGGAAACATTATTGATTTAGTGACTTGCAAGTACCTAGATCTGGAATAAACCCTCTCCATCAAATTATCCTGCGTTGCTAGGGTACAAAGGAGACAGTGGCTTGATTACATGTACATTGAAAGAGGTGATAAAGGGCAGTGGAGGATGGTAGCAGTGTCAAATACACACAAAAAGATAATAATAATAAAATTTTAAAATAAAACAAAACCACAATGACTATGAAATGCTTGCATGATCAAAAAGTTAAAAATAAAGGATCAAATGCAGCTAAGGACATTTTTTAGCCAATCGACTGACAGGAAAAGTTATCTCAAGATTTTATAGAACAAAATTCATTATCCAGTAAATGAAAAAGGGAATGGGGTATTCAAATGAAAGCAATACAGAAATTCAATGGATACTAAAATAATAACAGGTGTGTCAAGAGGAGTAACTCTAGAAACAAAACCAAGGAAGAAAAAGAAACATTTCTATATCATTCATAAGATAAATTTTTATAATTTACAACATTCTCTATGGGCCTATTGAAAAGGAAGCAAGAAAAAAGAAACTGGACAGTAGCTGCCGCACAACGACGCTTCAAATGTTATCAAATCTTTGTTTCATGCCAATGAGCAAACAGGAAATGCACAATGGCAGTGCTATGAGCTTAAAAAAAACATGTTGCTTTTAGAGAGAAATAAAAAAGTTGACAATGGGGATAATCTGTGCTAAAATGAGCCAAGTGATATAATACAAAGGAGCGAAAAAATATATCCACTGTTCAAAATGAAATACAATGAAACGAGTCTTGCTGCCATTTCACTCATGCTTCTTATCACACGGATGATTAAGACAAATTTTCGAGACTATTTAATAAGATAATGAAACTTGGATGAAATGATGTGAAACCAGGTGAATTTGTAAAAAGTATATAATATACAATCTATGAGCATGATATAGAAGGAAAGCCTACAAAGGGTAGACTTGTTAGAAGACACATAACATTCGACCTTGTAGAATATATGTATTATAGTTGTATAAAAGGTGCACCACAAGAAATAATGGATGTGGTCAGATCAGTGAGACAAAATCTATTTACACATCAAGTCTGTGTGTGAAGAATTTAGTATCACAACACAGAAACCATTAGGTGAACTTGGAAACAATAGAGATTAGGTGAGTGACAGATTTGGAACTAGCAGTCGTAGAGACACAAAACATTAAACTCGTTTTAAGAGAGCCATTTCAATAAAAGACTGCTTATAAATTTATCGACTTTATGGGATACAGACAAAGCTGAATATTTCTTATAGTTCTTTTCGTATTGAATTTAGAAATATAAATCGCTTTTTCATGATCAGTATACAAACAAGTCTGAAAAAACTCAAAATATAATTTGCTCTAAAGCAGATCAAAATTTAGAATATTCATAAAGAATTGGTAAAATACATCCCTTAAAAAAATTTCAAACAGCTGTATCATTTGCAAAAATATAGTACACAAATGTGATATTTAAAAATGTAGATACCTCTCCATCCAATGAATACTACAAAATATCTTCAAACTCAAAACCATAACCACAAAGAAAAAAAGCAAACAAATTCACATTGGTTATCTTCTTTTCATGTCCCTTTACCAAAGTGTTTCATGAGAAATGTGCACATTGCTTTAAAGTAAATGAAATTAAGAGCAATTTGATAACAGAACATAACAGGATAGAGAGAGATAGGCCTATGCGCTACTCGAGCCATTACTCGATACCAACGAATATAAAACTTTGAGACGTTTTATTCGAATCTGACCACGGTCTTGAAACCAGAGGTGATGAATACTAACTTCACTCTTGGTACCAACCTACGCTGTAACTGCTTTGCCTTGACGAGACAAGACTAAGAGGCAGTGACGTCGTAGCGCTGCTGCGCTGGCAGTGGGACACATCAGCGGGGCTGACTGAAGTGGTCCTTTTGTCTCTTCCATCGGCACCTTTCACGCCTTTCTCCGACCACCCTACAACCTTTACGACCCCAACCCTTTCTTTTCACGCCAAGCCTTTTCAGCATTAGCCTAGCCTAGCTAACTTACAAGCCACTACCTCACCCTTTCCTACCACAGTGACAGCAGTTTATTACTAGTCCCCCCTCCCCCAGCATTCAATATTCACTGCCTGCCATGATGGTTATCATTACCCCAAGGTTCAGTGTTCATATTTGTTGCCGTAAATGCATGAGGTGGTCTCGTGGTATTCGTCAAAGCGAGTACTTGAATAACGTCAAACCTGAGCAAACAGCAGTTGGTATCAACAAGTTGTTTTTTAAAAAGCGAGTTTTGCACAGGCCTAGAGAAAGAGAATGGGAGAGGGTTCAGCGGGAAAAAGAAGAGGCGAGGGGGTTGGGTGGGGTGATGACTCCTATCCCGGACACAAAATCCTAAAGGAAAAACAAGAAAAATTTTCAAATCTTTCTGATAGGAGAAATAAGCAACTGAATCACCAAAAGAAAATCATGAATGCTATTGACTTCCAAAGTCCCTTTATTGTTTTTCAGAAGGCTTTGACAACTTCACCATCCCTTATGTTTCATCTCATGCCGATTCCAACATCTCAATGACTCGAGTAATGCCATTCACATCGGTGCTCCCAAAAGCAGTCTGCAGAAGGCACAGAAAACATTTGTTAAGTCCTTGAAAACAAAAATTGTATTACAAATGAGAGAGAGAGAGAAGAGAGAGAGAGAGAGAGAAAGAGAGAGAGAGAGAGAGAGAGAGAGAGAGAGAGAGAGAGAGAGAGAGAGAGAGAGAGAGAGAGAGAGGGAGAGGAGGGAGGGAGGGAGGGAGAGAGAGAGAGAGGGAGAGAGAGAGGGAGGGAGAGAGAGAGAGAGGGAGGAGAGAGGGAGAGAGAGGAGAGGAGAGAGAGGAGAGAGACAGAGAGAGAGAGAGAGAGAGAGACAGACAGACAGACAGAGAGAGACAGGACAGGGAGGGAGGAGGGAGGGAGGGAGGAGAGGAGGGAGGGAGGGAGGGAGGGAGAGAGAGAGAGAGAGAGAGAGAGAGAGAGGAGAGAGAGAGGGAGGGAGGGAGAGAGAGAGAGAAGGAGGGAGAGAGGGAGAGAGAGAGAGAGAGGAGAGAGAGAGAGAGAGAGGACAGACACACAGAGAGAGAGAGAGAGAGACAGACAGACAGACACAGAGAGAGAGAGAGAGAGAGAGAGAGAGAGAGAGAGACAGACAGACAGACAGACAGACAGAAAGAGAGAGACAGACAGACGCAGGGAGAGAAGAAAGCGTTTGTTTCATTGAGATTTACATCTTCCACCACATACGATGATCTCAGGATGAATAAATAAAAATGGTAAGATGTAAAATATGAAATATGAAAGGAAAGAAATTGGATTTGTCCTAATTTCGAAATGTCCCATCTTTAAAAATTATGGCTTAGTGATTGAGGAAATACATAAGTAAATAAAGGGAGATAACTCAATGCATTAATGAAACAAACAATAAAGACAACAATACATAGAAAGAAGACAACATAAAAATTTTAAAAAGAGGATGACAAAAAGAAAACAAAGAATAAAAAACAAAAAAGATTGGAAAAGAATTTTTAAAATTCCATACTTACAGTAAGGCTCATAAAATTTAAGAATTTCTTGAGGATCTTGATCATAGGTTTAAAATCCTGATTTGGAATGATTTTCTTTATGTGAGATGTGCGTTCCTGGAAAGCATGGAAAAGCAGAAGAGCATGTCAATATTCTACTACTATTGCCAAATCACCCCTTCACCTATGTCGAAACGCATTTATTTACGTTTATGGGGACTCGGTAGTCCAGAGGTAAGATGTCGGCCTCGATTCGAGCACTGTCGATGGTTGAAAAATTTTCTTGATTTTTTTGCTAGCAGTCCAGGTAGGTGGATCGACACATAGTACCATCAGGTACAGATGATAAAAAGGAGGTCCTGTGTGCAGCTCACAACACTGTGCACATTAAAGATCCTTTGGTTGTTTACAAGGTAGTCCGGGCAAAATTAAAAACAAAATTCTATCAATATCAAATACCCAAAGATCACCATAGTTGTGGATGTGGGTAAAATCAAAACAATTTTTTTTTTCATGTACATTTAGAGACCTAACAAACTATTAGAATAGTCTTTCCCTTTCGCAAGATCACTGAAGCATAAATCAAAAGGTAGATTTAACCTAAAAGACATGATAATGCAATCATTTTGTTTTTCTTTCTCTCTCACTAAATAATTGTATGAGACATTGTCAAGCACCAGTGAAGATAATTACAAACCTTGTTATCTATCATGATGCTGCCCAGCAAAAGACCTGCATATGATGCCACAATGCTGTTTTCCATGTGTTTCCCAGCTTTGTGCAAGGCTGTGAAAAAATAAGAGGAATTGATAAAACAGATAAAAGACACTGGTATGATACTACCTTCATAACATATATATAGAAAAATTATGATTAAAAAGAGACTTGCTTTCTCTAATCTGTTGGATTGTTTTTTTTTATTCAAGATGTTTCAAAGCGATGTTTTTGAATGCATTGCATTCCGTGGTTAATTTATTTGAAATAAATTATGAACATGGGGACACCAATGCTATAATTGTGAGACAAATCTTTTCTAAAAAAAAAAGGCAAAAGAGGGTACACGTTTTTCCATCCCTTCAAAAAAAAGCGTTTATTCTGCACAACATTTTAATCATTTCGTTGTATGAAAAGGCCTATCAAATGACTGCTAGCTGCACTCAAATCCATCAACAACTCCATGTTTGTGGTCGTGATTTACCAAACGAAGGACAAGGGATAGAAAGAAAATGTAGGACCAGATCATACTTTAATCTTTTCAGGAGTGGTAGATGTAAAAGATAGAGTTAGAGCAGGAGTAGGCCTTCCTTATGTATGAAAGACATGAAAAGCTATTAGAAAATTGGAAATTTATTAGCTCACGGTTATTAGAGGTAAACATTAATCCAAAGGGAAGAGAAATCAAATTATCAATAACTTATGGACCAAACGAAGATATCACCAAATAAGAAAAAGATATCTTTGAAAACAATTTACAAATAGCTGCAGAGAATCTCAAACTCAAACAGGGCCTAATGGTTTTAGGAGATTTAAATGCTAGAGTAGGCAACAATGCAGAAGCATCAGATGGAGTCATAAATAGATTCAACAACTTCTCTAAATGGAGAGAGACTAATGGACTTTTACGTAAAGAATAACAGTTCTAAAAATTCTATCCAAAAAACAAACAAAAATAGCTCTGTAATAATTACTCCTGTCATTGCCCCAGAGATCAGGGTGACCTTCTTCAGAGTCACAGGTAGTAAGACAAGTTAATGATAACAAGGTTAACCAGACAGCTAGAAATGTGGTAGATCTAGATACGATGGTAATGTGTTATCTATCAAATTCTAAACCATTTGTCTTTAGACAAGATCAAGGCAGAAAAGCAGCCCTGTTAGTATAACAAAACATTGAATTGTATTCACATCTTCCTATCTCAGACAAAGACAGGATTATGACAGACAAGGATATGGCAAACCTTTGGTAAATGTTTCTTCATCGTCTTCTAAAATACTCTGGTTGCCTTCCTCATCTGGTTGTTCCTCAGAAGACGTCTGCTGTGCTGCCTGTTCTGCCTGTTTTTCCTGTTCTTCCTTGGCCTTTTTCAAATTGTTAGTAATCCACTGGATTCCTGCATCCGTCTCTTTCCATTCTCCACTTTTATTGTGCGATTCAGATCCTGTAACTTCAGCCTCTGGCTCGCCTTCATTGGTCTCCTCCATTTCTCGTGCTGCCTTTTCCCTCCGATTAAATGTCTGCCCATTCAAAGAAAGTGTGATAATATTAATAATAACAATTATAATTTAACAAACTTTCATTGCTGAGAATGCTGTAAGCTCTTTTACAAGACATGATTTGTTTCCTATTTTAAAATCTCCCCCTGAAAGACATTGTGATGCTTTCTAGGCATGAAAAATATAAGGGGGAAAATAAAATAAAGTCTTAAAAATTGTTAATTTCAGGAGTTATTAAATCTATGAAAGCACTAAGTTTTTGGAGTTGTCAGTTTTTTTTTATACAAATGTGCATCAAAACATCCCCCTCCCCCCAGCCCCTTTAAAAAATAATAACAAAGTTTGCTTCATGATATTTTCTCATTAGGAATTCTATTTCTGAGAGGTGAAATGAGATTTAGAAAGGTTCATTAGAAATATCACAAGAGTGTGGTGATTCAGGCAGAAAAGGAGAGCAGAACTGTCTATAACTTTCTGGTCTCATCATAATTCAAACATTAATCAGAATATAACAGATCTTTTGTGACATAAAGTGTATGACTATCACAAAATACATGGTGAATTCACAACAGCAACAAAAACGGCAGCAAACACTACTGCAAGTAAATAATCCACACCCACATAGAGATGTAGAAAGACACAAATATGTGATGTGGGTGCGGATATCAAAGGCAGGCAGAAACAAATAGGAACTTACATCAACAATTGCTTGGACCGCGCTCAATGTCTTAACTGTAGATTTCTCAGACAGCTTGACTTCAATTTTTATTTCCATAATAGTCTCGTGATTATCTCCGGTGCTTTCCATCATATTGATGAGGAGGCCTAAACTCTGTTTATGATTAAAAAAAAAAAAAGAAGTGAAAATGACCACTAAATGTTCACAAGATATATTGGAAATCGTACAGGTTGAAAAAAAGACTATATATAGCAACTTGATAATGCGTTAAATATGTATTGAAATGGCTGTCTCTCAAAAACTATGAAATATGAAATATTATACCCTAAAATAACTGCCCTAAATATCAAGAGCTAACAAATTTAAAACACACCACTGACTCACACATCCTTGCCAATAGCTCAAAATTGTCATTCAGAACCATGAAAGGAAACAATAGGCAGCTAAGCCATGTTTTCAGCAGCCTTTCATCAAATTAAAATTAAGATAAATTTGAAAACAGTCATGCCTTCATTCATACAATTTTCTTCTTCTTATTCCTGGCATTTGGAAAGCATAGAATTTGATAGCACTTGGCGGTATGATTTATTAAGTGAAAAACGATCAAACCCACTCCTTTCACCTCCCCAAATTTCTTATTCCACACGACCTGAAGAATAATGTTTAAAAAATGTAATAGAGAGAGATATAGGAGATACTTCTTGCCTTGCTCTCTTTGGCGTTTATGAGAAAATGCTACACGCTGCAAGATTGCTGTTGTTAACATCATTGTTGGTTACTACCATCATTATCTTAATGTTATTATACATCTTATATTCAACCCATACTTTTCTATGTATATAAATATGTATTATGTATATAAATATGTATATGTATGTATGTATGTATGTATGTATGTGTATGTATGTATGTCTGTTTGTTTGTATGTATGTATGTGTGTGTGTGTGTGTATGTATATGTGTGAGTATGTATGTACATGTATTCAAATTTCCCTAATAACTTCCCAATATACCACACAATTGTAACTTAATATGTAACCTCTTATGAAATCATTTTACTTTGAATCTTAGTAATTTATTACTTATATACAAACTACGTTATATTTCTACGCCTTATATTTTCACTACTGATGTGATCAAAATGATGTGCCAATGATGGACAATAAATTTACTACTGTTATTTTTTTAAAGTAAAAAAAAATTAAATTAAAGATGTAAGAAAGCTCACCAAAACTGCAAGATCAAATCTCTGTTCCATTGGTATACACCACTGTGTGCTTGTCAGACAATGCAAAGCTGCTGCCATCAATGTTCGAGCATCTGAATTAGAGAAGCTGCCCAAGTCTGTGAAAAGGAGAATAAAACAAAAACATGAAACAGTCAGGGATGCCACTCACATCTGAAGAAATTTCCGTAACCTTTTTGCAATGAGCTGCTAAAAAGTCATGCACACAAATAGACACACATGCTTGAGCACATCATGGTATGACATTAGTACATTTATAAATATATAACTATAAAAGCACACATCAATACAATGTTATAATCCATATATTACATGAATATGAATACATACCTATATGAGTGTATTAGTATTATGCATGTGGATGTGTCCATATATATGATTTTTAGTCTAAACTTCAAAAGAAAAAACTAAGATACTACAGGTGGTGGAGGAGAGAGTCCAAGAACAAACCTTGTTGACAGTCAGGGGGTGGGGAAAGATTATGTCCATTTTTAAATAATTGAGAAATGAAAGCATTTTCTGCAGTTTTCAAATAATTAAATTAGTCGAAATCAGTTTTGCTTTTACTTTTTTGCACACTGGACTAAAATATTGAAAATTATATTATTTGATTCATCAATAATGGTTCATAATTATGGATTTTACATAGGAAAATAACTTTGATGCATCTTTTTCAAGCGTTTTGTCAATGTCAATTTGAAAGTTACAATAAAACAAATATCGCAAAAACATTTGGTAAAACTGAAATTAACTACAATCTTCATCCACAAGGACCGTAGATCAGTTGACGCGTTTAATCTTCAGATTGCCTGAGACGACAACTAATCCTGGACAGTGTGACCAATCACAAGCGTGTATTTGAATGCAGGTAGCTTCAGAGGAGGGGAAAGACATGAAGTGAGCCCTCAGACTTGTAAATAGTTTCCGTAAAATTCACACCTTCACAGGTACGAAATGAACTAAAAGAAACCTATGATACTCATCACCTTAAGTCAAAAGTAAAGAGTAATGCATAACCATCTTTAACAGTTGAAAAGGAAGGTAATAGATATTTATAAATATACTATCTTCTGAGTGATCATCTTTTCTGGGGTTGTAGATCATAAACCAATCATAGACAAGAATTGAAAGCTTTGATTCCAGAGATTAGGGAGACTACACAATACGTCTATGAACATAGAGGAGGGAGCAATTTCACCTTAGAATACCTCAAAAGAAAAATGTTGTTGAGTAGGCAAGAATTAGTTGGAGCCAAATTTGTTCATGAAAAAAAAAATTGAACACTAACGGATTACGTTAAAGATTCACGTTCATGTTCATAAGTCTATTCAAGAATAGACGATAGAGAGCGACACAACTGTTGTCATCTCACTGAACATGGAGGTCACAGAAGAATGTGTAGTGTAGTAAGGTACATTTTAAGATGAGCGAGCAGAAGCAGAAAAATTGTTCCTTGTAAATTTCACTTTGTTTGTCATTTCAAAGGTGTTTTTTTCTCTTCTTCTTGCATCCCATTTCCATTTTTTTTTCCATCTCCCTCCGGACAGGCCTAGCTTGGTCACGTCCTTTTCAGAGTGTCATCTGCTTTTTGGAAATATCTTCCAGAGATTTTCAATTTCCAGAAAAAGACATCTCCGAACGATACTGAAATGAAACTACCTTAAAGAAATTTTGCAAAGTATTCTACTATAATTGTTTGAAACATGGACTATCAACGGCAGAAGAACAGGGAAGAATACTTACTATGTTCATGAGTGACATTCAGAAGTACTCGCAAAACAGCCAGTAAACAAGTAAGAACGGTGAAGCCTGGAAGGTCCTTAACAGCCTTATTGTCTTCAACACTTTCAAGAACTTTAAATGAGGGCATACACTTCTGGCATAGACGAAGCGTTCTGAAACATAGGAGCATATGAGCACAGTGTTACAGTTAAACTTTTCAAACAATATCTATTTTATTATTTTTCTGCCCAACATGTCTTACCACTCACACCTAAGTGGTGATGGCTAAAGAAAGTACACCTACCCAGCAAGATCTAAGTTGAATTTGTTTAATTGAAATTTACACCGTCCACTGTATGTGATGATCTCAGAATGAATTAAAAGGACACAGCAAGATGAAAGAAAGTAAGAGAGTAAAGGAAACAAGCAGAACCTACCAGCAGCCCCTGCCAACAGCCCAGTTGAAAACTTAACATTATTGAATTCTTTGAATGCTCTGCTAATGCAAAAAACAACCACACGATGTGTTTACGTTACAACACGACAAATGTTTATTAATGTATGCACACCATACGCTTTTCAAATCATATTGATATTCCTCTCTAAATTAATATAACTTGTTCGTAAACAAACACACTTCAATAGATATAAAAAGCTTTCTTTGACAACAGAAATGTCACAGACATGATATGACTGAGGCGGTCAGTTTCCTATCTTATAAACAGAAATCTAACGCCTTTAAAAAAAATAAACTAGTTTATAATTTAACTAAGTAATGATTAAACACGTTTACGGTAAAAATGTTTGCATCATGAATGTTACCTGCCACAGGAAACCAAAAGAGCAGCCTTCTTGTAATTGATCAAATGAACCTGGTTGTCAGCATTCATATGACTAATCTGGAAAGCAGCAAAAGAAAAAAAGCGCACATTTTCAGCAACTATCAAAAGTACGCTACACACAATCAGTCATTTGAGGTTTTTTTCATCAGAAAATCACAGCATGGTTTCTGGGATAGTATTGCATTGCTCTGATGGGTTCATGGGAAATTTGGGGAATTTAAATTTGATAATTGAAACAAGCCTCACGTAGGAGATTGACATTTCCAGAGAAAAGAATGAAATCATATCTTTACTGAAATTTGTTTTATATCAGTGAAAATGGTCTTGAGATTTGAGTTGCAAACGATGGTTAAAAGTAGACCTGAATAACCATTTTACCTGAAGGTATCGTTGGACTTTTTTTGGTGAACAAGCATACACAATGACAACGGTAAATTATGATTTATCTTTACAATAAAGTTGGGTCCCTCAAACTTTGCGATCAACTCAAAAATCACTGTTCAGATACTGATGATGTGAAGTACAACTATTATTATTAGACCTGAGTCAATATTTCATATTGAGGTCGTACTGTTTATTGTAACAGCCAGTGACCAACAAATCAGTACCAATAACAAAATTTCTCAAACATAGGCAAACCCTAGGGTACAGTGGGCTAATCCCCTGCTTATCCAAAACAACCTGATTCAGAGAAGTAAAAGAAATATAACCGGCTTGATCTTTGGAAGACAAACTTGGAAACGAACACGGACTGTGATTTTTGAAATATGGAACGATAGGGCAATAAATGGAAAAGAGTTAGAATTAGTTGAAGAAATGGAAAAATTCAAAGTAGATATTTTGGCCATTACAGAAACAAAGAAAAAAGGACAAGGAATAGAAAATGTAGGACCGAATCATATTTTCATCTTCTCAGGAGTAGATGTCAAAGATTGAGCTAGAGCAGGAGTAGGCCTCCTAGTGCGTAAAAGGCATGAAAAACTACTAGAAAGTTGGGAATATATAAGCCCACGGCTATTAGAGGTCAAAAAGGACGAGAAATTAAATTATTAACAGCTTATGGACCAAACGAAGACGCAACTAAAGAAGAAAAAGATATCTTCGAAAGTGATTTACAAATAGCTGCAGAGAATCTTAAATCCAAACAGGAACTAATGCTTTTAGGAGATTTCAACGCTAGAGTAGGCAATAATGTAGAAACGTCAGGAGGAGTTATAGCTAAAGACGGAGAGACAACAACTTCTCCAAATGGAGAGAGACTAATAGATTTTTGCCTAAAGAATAACATGAAAATAGCCAACACCTTTTTTCCTCATAAAGATATCCACAAATATACAAGAGTAAACGAAGACAGGTGTGAAAAGTCAAATGATAGACTACATAATAGTTAGCAGCTCCCTATTTTACAGTACATTGGATGCAAGAGTAAACAGAGGAGCAGAAATATTTAGTGATCATCACTTAGTGATTGCCAAAATGAGATTACTGACTGAGGAAAACAAACAGAAAAGGAAAGAGAAGAAAGCTATTTAACTCAAAATAGGGGAATTAAATAAACCAGTAGTAAAACAGGTACATCAATCTAGGATATAAAGATTTATCAGTGAAAGACAGTTGGGTCTGAATGATAGCACAATAGAAGAAAAGTGGCAGATGTATAAAGACACACTCCTCAGTTGTACTGAAGAGGTCTGTGGTAGGAAACAAATTAAAGGAGATAGGAAAAGAACAGCATGGTGGAATGAAAATGTCAAGACTAAGATCAAAGAAAAGAAGGATGCCTGAAATAAATACTTGCAAACAAAGAGACCAGAAGATAGGATAGATTACGTGAATAAAAGAACTATCACCAAAGAGGAAGTGAGGAAAGCCAAACAGGAACAATGGGAAGAGTTTGGACAAAGACTCCAAGAAAGCTATAAAGGAAATCAAAAGCTGTTCTGAGGGGCAATGAAGAGCATAAGAAAGACTTAAGCATGCCCAATGCGACAAATTAAGAATGTCAAAGGAGAAATAATGAAAGAAGACAGCAAAATCATGGAAACATGGAGAAAGCATTTTCACCAATTACATAATCCCTCCAGAACGTATGAAACAAGGAGTAAAGATCAATTAGTAAGAGTAGCAAGTAATCCAGAGGAGACAGTTGAAGATGTAGATATATCAATGGAAAAACGCCAAACAGCTATAAGAAAAGTGAAATTAGGAAAAGCCCCAGGAGCAGATCAACTTTATCCAGAAATGGTTAAAAACCAAGGGAGAGAAGCAGACAAACTACTACATGCAATATGCCAACAAGCATGGAAGGCCAAACAGGTGCCAGACGACTGGAAAAAGGGAACGGTAGTACCAATACATAAGAAAGGATCAACTATGCAATGCTCAAACTATAGAGGGATATCACTACTTAGCGTTCCAAGAAAAGTATATGCCAGGATGCTAGAAATGAGACTAAGGAAAAGAGTAGAGGATCAGATTGAAGAGCATCAGAGTGGATTTAGACCAGGAAAAAGTGTACAAGACCACATATTTACAATTAGACAAATAATAGAAAATTTCTTGACAGAAACATTGACTTGCACCTTTGTTTTATTGACTTAGAAAAGGCATTTGACACTGTGAGGAGGGACGAACTATGGCATTCCTTAAAAGAACACAATGTAGAGAAAAAATTTAATAGAAACCATGTAAAGGTTTTACAATAAACCAACATGTGCAGTGAGAGTAGCTGGAAATATATCAGAAGAATTTGATGTAGATATAGGAGTAAGACAGGGTTGTATCCTAAGTCCTCTTTTGTTTATCGCATTTTTGGATTTAGTCGCAAAGGCATCCTCAAAAATGAAGAAAATGAACGTAGGTATGTGGAAGTAAATGTATCAATGCTTTCATTTGCCGATGATTTAGTTCTGTTTAGAAAATCAGAAAGTGACCTTCAGTTGAATATCAACATTATGAACAATGAACTTAATAAAAGAGGAATGAGAGTAAATGCAAAGAAAAACCAAAACAATGCAAGTAACTAGGGAAGCTAAAACACAAAATCTTAAATAGGGCAGGGAGTGTTTAGAACAAGTTCAAAGCTACAATTAACTAGGAGTAATGATTAACTCAGAGGGAAAACTAAGAGAAGAAATCACCCAGAGAATCAAAAAGGCAAGTGCAATATATAACCATCTAGGAAAGACATTTGTAGGTAAGCAAGAATTGCCAACAAAAACCAAAATGGCAGTATACAATACAGTTTATTGTCCTACTCTCCTCTATGGCAGCGAAACTTGGGACTTTAGACAGTAGAGAATATAGTAGAGTACAGGCAGCTGAAATGAAACATCTAAGAAGAGTGGTAGGGAAAACTAAACGAGACAAAATCAGAAACACAACAATAAGAGATCAAACCAAAGCAGATGGCATAAAAACTAAGATAGAAACAAATCAATTGAGATGGTTTGGGCATGTAAACAAAATGAATGACAATAGAATAGCTAAATCAGTATACAGTGTTAAAGCCCAAGGTAAAAGACAAAAAGGCAGACCTTAGAAAAAGTGGGAAGAAGATATAAAAGAGGCATTGAAGCATAGAAATTTAACTTTTTTGGAAGGAAACAGAAAATTCCAGGACAGGGCATCCTGGAGAAAGATCATCTCGGGCATCTGAACCCATACACCGAAAAGTAGAATGGGAACTGATAAAGAAAGAAAGAAAGGCAAACAATATTCTATCAATAAATTTAAACACTGACTTGATCCAATTGTAAATATGATAGGGACCTAAAGCAGGCTACTTTAAACCTAGATACGAAATATGGTGGTTCTAGGTGGAGTGGTTGCTGAGTTTACAGCACTCAAACGAAGGAAAGTCAACTTTATATACATAGATAAACTTAATAAAAATTCTAATTCCTTTTTACCTACTTTCAAACTGATTTTCATATATGCATGCAAAAATCAGATTCCTACATTTCAGAGTCAAGGAGATATAATATTCAGTTAAACATCAGATTTAAAGAGTACGTGAAAATTAATACTGTAAATAGGATAGTATTTCCGTTCCTTTCTCTGTGAAGATTAAGTCGCCCCAATTTCAATGGTAATTTTTTCTTAATTTTTAATATAATTAACAAAACCACTTGATGAGAATACAATGATTAAACTAAAAAAATCATTTTTCTTTATCATATTTAACTTTTCTACAATGGAACTAATATATTTTCATGTTTTCCACAATGTAACCAGAAATTATTCAGGCCAAAAGATTGAATGTACTGATATCAATTTCATCACCAAAATAAAGGATAAGCATGACATGTAAAATTCATACCTGTTTTTTTTTAAGAATTCAGGCCAATATTGTAGAAGAATCAATAAAATAAAAACACAAAATATGCCCACAAAAATGTCACAGCTACAGCTGATATCTATAAAATGTCAAGAATAATACTTACATTTTCCAAAACTCTCAAACATCTATCTAATTTTTTCAAGCTTGGAAGCATCTTCTGAATATTTTGCTCCATATCTTCAGACAGCTGTTGTTCACATAAAACAACTGAAAGGAAAGCATTGCATTAGATACAATTTGAGTTTTGATTTTTGAGAGAACAAATCTTTCTAAAGATGGGCAGGCTATAATATCAAATAAAGTAACAATGCAAAAAATATCCTTTCTAATGTATACAATGAAAATGATCTTTTAAATTTCTAGGCTAGCCAAAGCAATCCATTAACAATTTTGTATAAGTGAGAAACATCAAAAGCATCAACTCTTAAAAGGACAACAAAAATAATTTGAAAAGAAATACACCAAGCGTTACTTTTCTTTGATGAGGAAAAGCTCAGTTTCAGTTCGGATTGGGCCCAAATATAATGTATGAGGATTGATAGGTTTAACTTTGTTAACAGGAGTCAATCATTATAACCTCTCTAATTATGCTGAAGTTAATAATTTCTTGATTGGATCTTGGAATTTTCCTGTCCTCATAGCTATGAAATAAGCAAATACCAAGCAAACTAATTTGAAAAAATGTTCTGTCAGGTCATAAAGTCTCTTTTTCTTCCTGATTTTTCAAATGTTGAAAATTTTATCATGATGGCAGGAACTTACTTTTACATGATCTTTTAAGTTTACAAGTGCTCACATGATATTTAAATTAATTACCTGAGTCCACAATGTGATCAAGTCCACCAACAGACCGAGCTCTTCTTTGAACCATTCACCTGCTCTTCTGGATGTCAAGCTGAGTAGTGATTCCATTGCCAAATTTCCAGTCTGAAGTGGTTATTATAAAAAGAAACATTGGCAATGGTCATTCAATGAGAAATGTTTGACAAAATGAATTCCCATTTGCTTTTGTTTCAATAAGAATTGATTGCCTCATATTTACAAAGCAGTTCAACAGAGGTACTAGCAAACAATGATCTAAGAAAAATAACTTATCATTTTAAGAAATTAAAGAGTGTTATAAGAATTTCAGAATACTGAAAAAAGTATCAATTATTTCTTTGCCTTTACAAATCTTTAAGATTTTAACACATGCAAAAATGTTGAGACTGCACTTTTTTTTTTCATTGCAATTTACCCTGTCCACCAAATATGGACATCTCAGGATGAATTGAGACAAAAGCAAAATGAAAGAAAGATATGAATAAGAGTGAGAATAAAGAAGGACCTACCACCATGAAGCTGACAACATAGATAACTACAAAACCTGAGATAGATGAAAATGAATTTCCCTTACCGAAACAAAACCAAGATCAATTTCCCTTGCATTCGTTTCCTTCTGCAATTGAGCCAGCAATTCTTGGATCCTTTCCTTTGTCTTTTCCACTTCCAATTATAGCATCTTTTGCCCTGCCTTTTTCTGCAATGTCCACTTCGTTGAGTTTAAGCATGAGGTTCAAACTTTCCTTATCCAAATCCATATTGAGGCGATCTCGACTAAGCATAAACATCATAGCCGAGGTACTCAAAGCAAGGCACTAAAAATATAGAAACAAAAACAGGACAATTAAAAAATATTACATTACTTCTGAACCGATGCCGAGAACGCAAATCAGGAGTCCAAGTCCCTTAAAAATTCCAACATCTGGATTAAGCAACAAAACAAACTGCCAAACTTTACCAGTGCTTACAAGCTACAGGGCTGATAAATTATAATTCCACAAGTGTTATATTCTTGTGGCGTTTAAAAGTATTTAGCAAATGATTCCATTATTTATGACACAATAAAATACACAAAACTATAAAATGACTATTTAAGACCATAGGGAATTGTCCCTCCTTTAAAAAAATTTTTTTTACAATTTTGAGAAGAGCATACAGATGAAAATTTAGAGTTAGAATATTCCTTAATCACTTCAGGCTAGTGTAAACCTTTACTTCGTTTAAGATAGTGGGCTATCCCTTACATGAGGGGGAAAAAGGTAGCTCATAAACTCCTATCATTATTCCTTCCGTCTTTCATTTATATAACAAAAATCATTCATAAACAGATCTATCATTAAGTTCATAAGAAGATAAGACGTATCCATATAATTCATATAAGTCCTCAGGACAGTGAGACAAATATATAAGCAAAATCTTTCATTTAACTATTTGTTCATAAACGCATAAATAAAAATTGAGATGGTTATGTAACTGCAAAATGAAAGATCACAAATTTGCTAATTATATTTATACATTCTGTTTTTGTACTGTACCATTGTCTATTAAGACAGGAGTGATAAAATACAACTGAAAGACACATTTGAAACATATAAGGTACTCACTGGATCCGAGCATGCATCATGAAGCAGACTGAAAATTTTGCCTACAGTACCATGAGCTCTGATGTGCATGAATGCAGGCATGATACATTTTCCAGCAAGTTTCAAGCAACTGAAAAAACAAGAAACAAAATAACTCTATTTAAACAAAAAATGAACTAACTATAACAGCCAGAAACTTTGACAATTTATTAAAAGGGAACCATTACCACAAAAACATGTTTGTTCCCTTTCTCCTTCATAACAGCTGAATGGGCAATTTTGGGATTACGGCAAACTACAGCATTGATCGATTTAAGTCTGGAAAAAAAAACTCAAATTCATTTAAAGACGTTCTCACCATTATACATTATCAAGATAACAGAAGATTTGTTATTCATATCTAAATTTCATTCCATTGATGAAATAAATAACACTATAGGAAAATTTCATCACATAGGCCTATTAACGTCAACTACACCATGAAAACAGACTAGATTGAGTATCAAATAGGCTACTATTCAGAATTGCAAACACACATAGCTGCCAATCTTTTTTATATCAATATCGACAGCCTGTTCCAGCTTGCACAACGCCCGGTATATTCTCGAAAACATTGGTAATTTAACTTGAAATTTGGACCCTAAAAAGTGACAAAAACCCCACAGATCGGTAACATTTTTAGCAAAGTGTGACGAGGTTTTGCGAACTCAGAATGGCGTCTCCGAAATTTCACCTAAATCTTTCAGAGTCTCTGCCATTTACTAAGGGTCTCTTTTAAAACACTCATATACGTACTTTTCAAGGTAAATACACTTACTAACTCAAAACCAGAAAAAAAATACAGTAGTACAATTGCATGCCGCCAACATGCACCATTTTTTCATGTAACCAAATTTTACAATGCTAATTACCCCCTGGACAGCAAAAATAACAAACATGGGAAAAGAAAGAGAACTTGTGAAGAACATCAAGCCACAGCAGATGAGATTTTTTGGCCATGTGTGGAGACAAAATGGACTAGAAAAACTAACAACATCTGGATTCATAGAAGGGACAAAGAACTTGTGGCAGACAACGACAACGTACATAACAGCATTAAGACAAAACACGTCCGATATCACTACCAACTCTGATTTTACAAGAAGCACTGACGACAGAACAACATGGAGAGGGATGATCGGCAACTTGATGATGATTACCCCCTCAAAATGCAAAAGCGGAAGACTTGACTTCGCCAACATGCAACAAGTTTGTAACCCCCCCAGTAAGAGAAGAATGTAACAGGTCTATAAGAAGAGGTTAGGCTTAGGCCTATTCTGTAGTGTCCTTAAACCAACAAACAAAAGCCAAACAATAACAAGTAACAACAAAACAAAAGAATTTACTTCCAAACAAAAATGGCAGTGTAAATAATGGGTTGTGGCCCTTGACTCCATCAAAATACACCTTCACCAAAATATGAAATTTTTTGTAATCTGTGGGCCCTCCATTTTGGCGGAGACTACTGTACTTACTATGTTTTTTACATATTGTTTGGCAGCCATGCATACATATCATATGCGTAGACGTAGATTCTACTTGAGTTGTAGGTCGGCAGGGGGTGCCCACATGTTAAAGTAGTGTAAACATGTACAAGTCAGCTACTCAAGAAAAGAAAAGGTTTTGACCTGGATCTGGATTTCGGACCAGCTTAACTCCCAACCCAGCATCAAGGGCCTATTTGGGCCAAATACAACTATGGTTGTAAGCTGTGAATGGCTTCTCCCACTCCTACAACATCCCTTTTCTCCCTCTCTATCTTGAGTTCTCTACTATTCTCTATTCAGCACATGCTTGCTTTTTATCTCATACTCAAATACATACTGGTTGGCAGCTATGGATTCGAATATAAACATTAACGACTATATTGATCTGTAGTCCTATATAAAAGTCTGAAGGCACACTGTAGTGTGATATAATTATATATGATACACGTTAGTTGGCAGGTTCTGCAAAATAGAAATAATTAAAGCACTAAACAGGGAATAAAAAATGAGGCATACCTAAGGCACCGTATGGAGGTGGAATTTGTATCTCTAAGACTGTCTAACAAGTAGTCAACGTCATCCATGAAGTCTTGTGTTTCACCAAGCTCTTGGACTTCGTGAGTCTGCTTCACATTATGAACCACAGTATAGAGCTGAAAACATTAGCGGTCACACACAAAAAATAATGCATTACAACTATGAAATACAGATTAGGAAATAAGATCGGCATAAATAGAATTTCATTAGTCTCAGCATAACATATCATGCAGAATATGGATGGAAAACTAAAGAACTACCCACCCGCACAAAACAGTTAACAATGATATTCCGTGAAAACAACTCTACCTTTGAATCAATAACAAAGAATAAAAAATTAAAAATTATTGAGAAGAAATGAACAAGAACGTAAAAGTGACAAAAAAGACAATGAAACATGAAAGTATACAAAAATATGTTTAACATCAAAAGTGACTTGGAGGAAAGCATAAATCAAAATATAGATTCAACATCAAAATTCAATTAAAATACACAAGACTACCTTACCTCTTTGTGTTTTTTGTTGACCCTTAATGATGTGTAAGCTTCATCATATGTTTTCTCAGGCCAGTGCACTTCTCGACTCAACCTCATTCCTTTGCTTGAATCTTTGACAAGAACTACATCATCTTGACTATTACTTCGTGTCTTTCTCTTCTCAACTTCCTCCTGATTATAAAAAGAATATACAAATCAGTTGTAACTGACTCTGTTCTTCAGAAACAGTGATCTTAGCGTGGATAGGGACATAAACGAATGAAAAGGGAAAAAAACAGGACCCATCACTATCAGCAGTGCCCACCAACCACGCACATAGGATACATAATAAAATCTTGAAAAATAAAATTAAAGAATCATTTGTACGGGGAGAGAGAGAAGAGAGAAGGAGAGAGAGAGAGAGAGAGAGAGAGAGAGAGAGAGAGAGAGAGAGAGAGAGAGAGAGAGAGAGAGAGAGAAGAGAGAGAGAGAGAGAGAGAGAGAAAGAGAGGAGGGAGGGAGGGAGGGAAGGAGGGAGAGAGAGGAAGGAGGGAGAGAGGGAAGAGAGAGAGAGAGAGAGAGGAGAGGAGGAGAGGGAGGGAGGGAGGGAGGGAGGGAGGAGGGAGGGAAGGAGGGAGAGAGACAGAGAGAGAGAGTGAGAGGGAGAGAGAGAGAGAGAGAGAGAGAGAGAGAGAGAGAGAGAGAGAGAGAGAGAGAGAGAGAGAGAGAGAGAGAGAGAGAGAGAGAGAGAGAGAGAGAGAGAGAGAGAGGCAAAGATAGAAAGATGGAGACAGAAAATATCAAAGAATCCTTTTATTCAGTACACTCACCTCCTTATCCCCACTACTCTCATTCTGCCATGACCGAGCATTGTAGGTTGCTTTAGCTGGTGACTGTAGGAGGTATAAAGATATTACATGTTAAGCCATACACAGAATAAATAAATTTACTCCTTGAGCTAAGTGTGAAAAGTACATTTTGATCATACCAATAATGTAAATTCCTTCCTTCTCTGACCTCAAAATCTATATATGTTCTTTTATCGCCACCTGTCAATAAGTCAAGTGTGAAAATGTTTTCTAACCTGCAATGTGACAATTTATAGTTTATTACAAATCTGATTTTATGGAAAAGAATATTTTTAAAGGAAATAAATGGCAAATACCAATACATGTCACTAAAATGCCAAGTTAGTCAAAGACTAGTCTAAAGTTGTTATTAATGTATTGTTTTCATGTCATAAACAAAGGACAAGTAAAGAAAAGTATAAACAATGCTAGGTGTTTTAAGGGATATGCTTGCAGCTCCTCAAGGCTTTAAATTATAACAATGGCACATCATCATATTCGCATATCAACGAGACATGGCCCATCACAGAGGTGTCTTGTGAACAGCTCTATTCACAGCTTTAAATTGTTGTCTCACACATCCTGTCAACTATATCCTATGATCACCTTCTGAAAGCATTCTCATCTCCGTCTGTCTTTGATTTCAATCTTTGTATTTAACCACAGTGGTGCCAACACAAAATGTGTCAAACAAGACATTTATGCAAAAAAAGAAAAGAAGAAAGATGTTCTACCATAGACTCTTGACATTGTTCATGACAGGTTGCTCACATGAATTAACTGACAGTGACAGTACTACAAACACCCGCACATACACCCAAATTTTGAAGAAAAAAGCTTAATTAATTCAATGCAGCTAGCAAAGTGAAGAAAAAGAAAAACTATAGGTATAACATACCTTCTGGGGACTGGAACCAAACATTTTCCTCTGAAGATCTGACGAGTTTGATATGGATTTCTTTGATTTAAAGAACCTTCTGGGAGCAGCCACAGCATCTTCTTTTTTCCTCTATGTTCTGGCTGCTAGCTGGAGACTCCTGAGAAGGCAAAATCTCTGAACACTCTGAAACATTGTCATGCTCTGTAGAATCAGATTCATGCTCTTTCTCTAAGTTCTTCAAACGAGCTGCTAAAGATTGTCTGGCTGTTGCAGGATCTATTTCTTTGGTGGTTGGCACTTCCTCGCTTACATCTTGAGAACTTTGGGGTTCCTGAGACATTTCTGGTGTTTCATCTTGAGAATTTGATGGCATTGGGTCCTCAGTATCAGTAGTATCAGCTTGAGGCTCTGCTGGATGAGGTTCATCCTCTGAATTTTTCCCTTGTTGAGAGAGAGAGCTAGAATCAGCAACAGATGACCCATCCTCATCATGCGACTCTTTAGCTACAGTTTCTTTGGATTCTTCAACTTGAGTTCTTGACTTAAATATCCTATATCTTTTGCCTACCCTACTTCCTGATCCTTCACCTTGTGAGCTATTGTCATTAGCAGTTCCACTGCCCTGAGATGACCAATCAGCATTTGAACTTCTTCCCGAGTTATACGTTTGCAGATGGGAGATGTCTGGGAGTTGGAAGATGCTGAATCAATACTCATAGGAGATGCATTGATTATTCGGCGATTTCTAGTCCTAAGCGTCGCATTTTCTGAGGATGGGGTTGTAGTGGCACTGGAACCTGTTTTACCATTTTCATTGTTTTCAGTAGACTCTTGTGACGAATCTGAAGCTACCTCTAAGACAGTAAATTTTCTTGGACTACGTGTAAAGTATTTAGAGGAAACTTCTCCTTTTTCGACTTGAGCTTTTGGCTTACAAACAACAACTACTGTAGTACCTTGCTCAGCATTAGCTAATTCTTGTTTAGACACAACCATACTGTTATTCAAACCACCTAAATCTGTGTCGGCCTTCCCTTTCTTTTGCTGAGCCGCATAATTTCTCTTGTATTCTTCAATAAGCCCTGGGTCGGACACAGTTAATGGTTTTCTTCCACGTTGTCCACCTGTTTTCTGGTAGCGTCCTTTCTTTTGGAGGAGGGGAATCTGGTTTGACTATTGGTGTCACTACTTCCCCTGCATACGTTTTCAATGGATCTCTTTTAAAAACAGCAGGAAAAATGTCATCATCTTCTTCTGGGTCCTCTTTCAATTGAGCTTTCTGTGGAATAAAGATTTTATCTCCTTCATTGTTTACGATTTTCCCAACTTCCCTGAACTGATCTTCAATAATTTTTGTCTTAGAAACAGGGGTTCTTGAGTAGGTGCGAATAGAAGGTTGTTCATTTTTCTCCAAAGCTTGCTCGACAACACCCCCTTGCCCGAAGTGTCAATTCTAGATGCTGGCAGCATGGTTGGGCGTTCACTTTTAGAAGCAGCATTTTGTTTTTTAGTAGGACTCTTGACTTATCTTCTAAGTCAAAACTAAAAGGGTCCTCTCCTCTAGTCTCCAATCTTCGTTTTTTCACATCAACAGCAGCAGATTCAAATCCCTCTCGATAGGGGACATAATTAGCTTGGCCCCATTTTGATAGGGATACAGCAGCCTTCACTGGAACTGAAGAACCATCGTCTGTATTTTTGCCATGTCTGCCACGACTATATGTGCGCCCAGCAAAGCGAGGAGAAGGCATGTCATCATCATTCATTTTTATCCTAAACAGAAACAAAGTGTAAAAATTATTGATTATTTCAACGCTTAAGAAATGAACAATCTCAGGTTAAGTTTGATGAAAAGATACAGTTCAGTAAGCACCATTATTTCTCCTGACTTTTTCTTTTCTTTACAGTGAAAAATGTCTAATTCCATTAAATACATCAACGCTTTCAAGATATTTCAAAATTGAAATATTTGGCCTATCACTTATAAATTGAAATAAAGTGACCATTTGAAATGAAATGAAAGAGAAGAAAATTCTAGTTACAAAAATAGGACTTAAATGAAAGGGATCTGACAGAGCGAACATCAGTAACCATTGGCTTAGGATTTAAAAAAGAAATTGTCCTCTAAAAATTGTATTTCAACGCTTTAGTTTTGTTAGCAATACAAGTGCAATAAGCTCTGCTTTCATGGCAGAAAATTAAAGGGCCTGATAACAGATAGTGCACATTTTTCGCAAATGTGACAGAAGGTAAATAAATATATATATATGTCAGCGTAACATTGGATATTCTATGACCTCCAACACAGCGAGTTGAGAGGGGCTATAAAATAATGTAAATTCAAATTTTCAAAGACAAAATATAAAGGTAAATACAGTGGGTGCAGCTTCTACTGCTCATCATGTTCATGTTTAATAAGTTGACACAATAAAAGAAAATAATAAGAAAGTAAAGTAGAAAACACAAGAACGGAGGGCTTAACTCAATCACGTTTAATCCAACTAAAACATAACAAAATAAACAATGACATTTTTTTACCAATCATCTAACCGTCCTGAGCCAATCACCTTAGATGTCGAAATGACCACTACTTAAAACTATGCATTGACAGTGAGTACGGTCTGACGTAAATGAATGGACATTAAAAAAAAAAAAAAAATTAGTCGAATTAAGTTGCTCTTTTCCTCAATTGTATACATTGCGATAAAGCATTGAAAGTAATCTTTATTCAGCAATGATGGCTGATAATTATTGATTTAACAAAGAGAAATAGCTTTGATGTACACTTATCAGGGGGGTTGTAAATTGTTTGTTTTCATTATTTCTGAGCCAAATTTCATTCTTCTCGAATAAGGGCCGTAAACCACCCGGCATATTTGATCTTTCAGATTGCCTGAGATATCCCTGGCAGTGAGCAATCACGAGGAAGCATTTGAATGCAGAGGAGAGGAAATTAGCAAAGCGCAACATCTTCAGCCTTGCAAATAGTACTGGGGGGGGGGGGGGGTAATCTGCTTTCTATATTATATGATAGGTCAGAAATAAATCCAAGGGCATATCACCCTAGTTTCTGAAAACAATCAATGAGAGCACCCCCCCCCCCGCCCATGTCACTGTAATGCACTCATGCACATGCTTTGCGTTCATTGTGCACAAGAATCGCCACCTCTCAAGGCTAGACCTAAATTTGCGTCCACGCCCTGCGGATGGGATCTATAGTCCTGGCTTATTTGTTTCCATTATATAGTGTGTGAGACCACTGTTTCTTTCAGAATCATCTCAATTTAAAAAATGCAAGTGAAAATATGAACCTGATCTTTCTTCCCCTTCCTTGCTTACAAAATGAGTCATTGAAAGGTCACATCGTGCTTAATGCAATCGGTTAATGCTGTAGCTTGATGCTAGGGAAAAAGGGTTACTTGCTCTATGGATAACAAAAATGTGTTTCAAATAAATGCAACCCCGCATCTGTTGATATAAGAAGTACTGTGTGCTCGCAATAAACATGGTTTATACCGATAGTGGAAGCAAATGGGGCTTGGCCACAATTCTGCAGTTTACCTCTAGATCTAGAGCTAATCTAGAGTGGTGTAACAAGTCAATACGACTACCTAAGGACTGTATGTAGAGGTCATGTGCTGAAGGGAACCAATTTGTGTTAAAAAATATTCATGGCGTTGGAAGATATCTAAAAATAATCCATCTTGTAGTTTGTTGTAAATTTGACCCATTTGTATTAACCCATGTGGCACACCGACCGGTATTTCCGTCCTTCACTAACAAACCGTAAAGTGTGAAGGCCGGCTATATCCGTCTTGCTCCTGCAAACTGTGTCGTGCAAAGGCCGGATATTTCTGTGGATCGAGGATGCCCTCAAAGTGTGTTTATTTTCATTGCATCTCCACTCATTGACTCAAATAAAGCTTAAAACTAGCTTTTGAGTGGTCAGCCAATAAAACTGATGCTTGCTTCGCAGATTAGTGAATCTTGGCGAGTCCAAGTAGATAGGAGGTGTTAGATGTCAAGGTGTGAAGATTAGACCCTTCTGTTACAGAGAACGAAAGGATTTTATTGAAGTGAATTGTCTTGACCACACCTTTAAACACTAAATGAGACAACGTGTTGCAATTTAGACGCGATAGTGGAAGAAGCATTGTAGAGGCTATTCTTATGAAAACTGACCACAGCTGCCAATCGTATTTTGCTCTTTATTTATCATGGCGTTAGGACAGCTCTTTCAAACTTAACAGTGTTACTTGGCTTATTAACCCAAGAAAAGCGTCAGCCCTAAATAAAGGGTGTGTTGCCGTCCACCGGGAAGCATGCAGGCCCTATATTTAGGGCCGCCGTCATTGGCACGGGAAGAGTGCAGGCCAGACATCTAGGCTTCTTTAATGGAAATTTCCACTTTCCTTACATGGTTTATGACGTAGTTTGACCTTAGAGTTCATAGTTAAATAACAAGATTACAATTTATTTTAAGCTTGTGGTTTTCCTGATAGCCTCGTTATCCTTCGTCAAGGTGACGCTTTCCCTTTCAACACACTTTGTGAGAGGCCTATGTTAATTACACGGCTATCGCTGCTGATGTTTAGTCCTTCGTTTAAGTTCTCTTGTTGAAGTAACATCTCAATATGAATTCCTTATTCTTTCAACTTATAGAAAATGCATGTTTTATAGGTCTTTCATCATCCGTAAACGTGAACTCATTGTTCAAACTAAGTCTAAATCTTAGCTTCGCCAGTTGCACACACTTGTTTTTTCATGCAAATGGCTGGGGCAACCCCTCACTGTAAGAAGGTCACTTCCAATAACACCCCGAGCTCTACTTGGGTTAATAACACTTTATGGCAGGTTTCACAAAATGGTCCATCCCCATTTCCCTCTTTTGTCAAAATGTACATGTTATATTTCTTAGAAGTGTTATTACCATGTTAAAGCTTAGAACAAGAGGATTCCAGATATATGACTTTAAGAGATAGCAAAGGACTGTGAGGCGAGTAAATAAAGTCATGTTTTTCAGTCAAGGGGCATAACTGTGAAAATTCTAGGTCCAATGCCAGTGAGGTAATGTTATGCGAACTACACGCGTCCCGTCGACCAAGGTTTCCCTTGCGTTTATTTAGTGACGTAACGCTTGGGCATCTGGTTTGGAGAGTTCCCCCGACTTTTCTCTAGTTCTCAATATAAGATGTGAAGTCTGTGTTTGTGTTTCCCGACACCTCGGGCGTGAGTCCACTATCGGTGCCTTACCGTTGATCAAATGACCTGCGCGTTCCGGATCGTATGGATGAATGAAAACCGATGCTTTTTTGTCCCGTTTTTTGTAAAATTCTCTGAATGTACGCCTTTAAACTATCCTTATTACAGGTTTATCATGTGTGCCATTCTGCTGAAACCGGTACGGTAAACTTTACGACTTATATAACGAGTGAGGATGCGATACGTATAGGCCAATATTTGCCAATAGAGAGAGAGAGAGGGAGGGAGGGAGGAGAGAGAGAGGGAGAGAGAGAGAGAGAGAGAGAGAGAGAGAGAGAGAGGGAGAGAGAGAGAAATGCACCAGCAACAAAACCCTCACCGAAAAGAAAACGCTTTTGACGACAATGGTTCTTCCCCCCCATCCCTTTTCCGCTACTCCCATCATCACTCCCCCTCCTTAGACTTTAAGAAAGATTAATTGAAGAGTTCAAGATATCATTGGGTCCCATTTTTGTGAGACCTGCCATATCCATGTTGACCTTACACTTACACCCCTCTGACTCTAGCTTTAGATCTAGATCTAAACTAGATATAGATCTAGCCTAGAATTTGCCATAGGAATGAAAAAGACTTGAACTTAAGATTGAAGACCCACTGTGATTATTCTCAGCCCGGGTGAGAATAGGCGGGGCATTATTCTCAGCCGGGTGTATTCTCATACTTCCGGTTTATTTCATTCGGGTTCGATTTTGTTGTTTCGTTTCTGCTCCTATTGTCATCCGATTTTTGCCTTCTAGACTATCCCGCGGGTTTTTCGCCTTCCATTGTCTTTCCACCTAAACCTTTGTTGTGGCAAGACGTGTACGATCAGTCAATTGAAATTGAAAACAATGGCGATTAACATGCAGGGTACATCTCTCCGCAGTGTCGAGCTTGCTATGACGTATGAGTATAAGTCGACACAATTAGATATATTATTATTATTAGAATATTAGGTTGTCCAAAACCGCCTGTAAACCCAGTGCGTCGACAAGCGAGGCAAGCGATATCGCTATTTTCAACGTAATTCACCCCTCTCCCTCTATGCATTGTAAATGTAGTACCGTAAAAAAAACAATAACAGACACCAGCTGACAAATCCATTCAAGCCCTTTCCAACCGTGTATAACTATAACCAATAGGGTTGATTGAAGTTGAAGTATTTTTTCCTCCGGGAAACAATAAAATTGCAACTGATATGATAGTCTGATCCATTGGATTTGGATAGAAAAAAGGGTCCCTGGGGATCTCGCAGCTTTCACACGCTCTTGATGATGTGATGATGATGATAGAAATTGTCATCCTGCGCAGTTTGATACCAAATTTGTTTATGACATGTAACTGTAAGTGTAAGATAATTTTGGAAGAAATACTTAGTAGTAGTAGTAGCCTACTACTATAGGAAGGAGAGGGGGCCAGCACAATTGACCCAGTTACAGTTACACATCAATTAATGGAAAGGTCAGTTTCTCCTCTTCAGATCAACCACAATTAGAAGTGAGTTCTATGTAGTTCTAGTATTAGTATTATTAATATTATTATAGTATAGTAGTACTAGTAGTAGCAGACCTCCCACGATGTGAGAGAGAGCGTGACGCAAAAAGTGCCTGAGGCGCAGGCTGGCTCAGTCACCCGTGAAGATGAGTTTTGTACTGACTACTGACTGACTCAATTACTATACTATTAGTATTAGTATTGCTACTACTAGTTACTAGTATTACTACATGTATTAGTACTATTAGGTTGTCCAAACCGCCTTAAACCGGGGGGAACAAAAACAAACCCAGATCAGGCTATACTATCAATAATAATTTAGTATTAATTAGATGTCTAATATACTAATAAGGAAAGAAAACGAACATAAACAAAAACGTTGAGGACACCATGACGTATATTGTAATTAAAAAAACAAAGAAAACAACGTACAGGAAACCATGACGTACATTATTGTACGGTAATTAAAAAGACTTACCAAAACATAAACAGCAATAAACATAAATAAAACACCTCCACCTAAATAAGAAGGCACCGCATTTATAAGAAAAAGTCAGGGGCAGTAATGCTAAAATATCATTATACTACTACCGTTAAGTCTCTAGATTTAGTTCAGATCTAGATCTAGCTTAAATTAAAAATAAGTATCTACATAAAAGTACGTAATATAATATGTTGCCCGGCTGAGAGTAATATCCGGTCTATTCTCAGCCCGGTGAGAATAATATTCGGTTTATTCTCAGCCCGGGTGAGAATAATATCCGGTTTATTCTCAGCCCGGGTGAGAATAACGGCAGAAGTAATTAAGAACTTCTACTCTTTTATAACCATTAATCATGGAAAGAATTTAAAAGTGGGGAACGGCTCATGAAGTAAGGCAGGAATATCATTTAGATATTCTAGATCTAGAATATTATCACAATCCCTCCTGAAACTAACCCCACTCCCCCCAACCCACATAACTAGATCCAGACTCTATATCAGGATTTCATATTAATTCTTTACAGATCTTATCTAGATCTACAACTGAGATGAGATCTAAACTCTTGATAAAAGTCAGCCATTGTGGTGTATTTTACTCACAAATCTGCACACATTGAAAATGATACAATTGGAAATTTTGTTCACCGTTCACGTCAAATTCTCTTTCAGCAAATATCATGATTGCCACCAGGTTAGGTATAACCTAGACAGTGAATTATCTCTGCAGTTTTACTCCTCTGAACATACATTGCTTCACAAGTATACTAGATCTAAGTATTGAGAGAGGGAAGTGGTTCATTCCAGACCAAAGCCGACAGATTTATTTTATTAGTTTTCTCCCTTTCAAAACAATTCCAACAGTTGAGTGTAATGGGTTGAATGCCTCTATAATTTCACCCAGGAAAACGCTCTCTAAGAATCAAAAATATCTTAGTTGAACACGCTACATAAAGTTGCATTTCGTACCTGTGATGGCCTTGCTTTCACAGCAGAAAAAAAAGAATTAAAACAAGTTTTAGACTTCACTTTCACAGGTCTTTCGAGATCCCTATTTCACCATGTTGACCGCCATTTTATTTTTCTCTGAAAGTTTGTTCTCTCTCGTCTACGCATGCGTTCAACGCTATAAGATGCAAAGCTTAGAATTTTTTGAAAGCCTCTAGTTTCGACGATAGTTAAAGATTTTCTGTTATGATTAACATTAGTCGATTATAAAGTTTTCATCTTATAGCTGTACAATATGAGCATATCAACTACTTTTTTCTTTGCAAATCTCAGTTTATTTACATAATCAATCACTTCTGTGGGATCTTTTTCTTTTGTGAAAGGGATAGTGAACTGAATAATGGGAGACAAATCTTCCCCATTGATATTCAAAGGAAATGAACCCAT
>JAXRKP010000639.1:107500-170000 GCA_037039925.1 Doris montereyensis | reverse complement strand
CAGTAACAAGACAGAGCCTTACATGGAACCCACAGGGTAAAAGATCGAGGGATCGGCCAAGGGCTGCATGGAGAAGAGAACTGGAGGGAGAGATAAAGAAGACGGGGCAAACATGGAAATCTAAGGAGAGACTGGCCCAGGAAAGAAGTGATTGGAAATTATTTGTTGATGGCCTATGCTTCCCAGCGAACTAAAAGGCAGAAGACGTGTGTGCAGATCAAAACAATATGTGCACGTTAAGACCTCTTGGCTGTTCACAGGGCAGTCCGGGCAAAATGAAAATAATCCCACCAAAAACGGATGTGGGTAAATCAAATCAAACAAACAAATAAATCCTACTTCTCTTCTGAGATATTTAATTTCAGCTACCTGTACTTTACTGTATTCCTTATAATATAAGGAATACGCCCTTTAAATACATGTACAACTTTTTCTCGCACTCAATGCCATTAACATGCAGATTGTTGGGAATAGGTCATCAAATACAGGTATACGTATTGATTCCCAGAGGCATATATTTGTACAAAATGTATAAAGGTAAAAACTCCTGGTCTTCGACAAAGTGTTTCACGACTTGTCTGTTTTAAGGACAATGTCTATTCCAAAACGTTTACTAAAATTGAATGTGAGGCAGACTGATATAATTTTACATATTTTACGTCAAATCAATGTTTAAATAATATGTACCCGTCACGATAGTACAACTCATATTCCAATAGGGCATGTATGAACATCAGGTCTATACAGGGAGTGGGTTATTGTTGAGAGGCAGCGTCCCATGTGTGTCGTGAAAATGTCAACAACGCAACGTTGTGTAAAGAATACACTGCATATTATTATTAATTCCCCTCCCCTTCCATCCCTCACACACACCCCTCCAAACCAGATCATGTCATACTCGTAATACATTTTGTCCAAGCGAAATCATCCATTGAATGTAAAGCCTTGATTTGAGGTTCGAGCTAAGTTTGGTGAAGAGAACAGGCCTATAGGTTCATATTTCCTTTGACGAACTGTTTGTGATGCGATCTTGGTGTCACAGTCCTGACTGCCAGCAGGGGATTCTACATCTAATTTATTGAATATTCGCTTTAAAAAAAAAGTTTGTTTTACTTATTATTAGGCCAAGCGAGCCCCGACATTCATCGAGGTCTCTTTCTTTTGGTACATAATGTTCTAATATTACAGACGACCGATGGTCAAGGCAAATTTAAATAAGTTGCAGGCCCATAGGCTGCCATGGCCGGCTTCGTCCAGCAGGACTCATGAACTGAGCATGATGACCACCGTTTTAAGGGTTCTCTTTGAGTTCAAACGTATGTGTCATGCACATGCAGACAAAGAAATGAGAGAAGCATTTGATATGCATCCATTCCCTTAGCTTGAACACCGTTTTGGAGGAAATACAGCTATTTTACGCAGGAAAGACAGAAAAAAAAAAAATACAGTAAATCATTTAATGCCGCTTGATCTACATTGACTAACTATTGTTTGTATTGCTTATGCTTAACTCAATTGTTTTAATGCTTATGCTTAACTCAATTGTTTTAATGGATGATCATATTTCCAATCTTTGAAATTTTGTTACTTTCATTCTGAATAATCGCAAAATTGCTCTTATCAACCCTATGTGATATAATAGAAAGTTAAGCAAATAAACTGTTGTTAATATGTTCATTTTTCACATCCAGCCTAGATTGCTGTTGTTCACTTTTACTACTACATTTTGTATTAGTTTAGCTGGATTGGCAGACAATCGTACAAAATGAATTACGGTAAATCCAAAATAGTGCAACACCTTTAAGAAGAATAAAAAGCATCACTCCAATATTGAGAGAACGACACTAGCTTCCACTCAAATATCGTAAGAAAGTGACATTGATCTATCAATAATCCATAGTATCCAATTTACAGTGAAGAGTTAATTTCTTATAGAGTGTCAACTAGATCAGTGCCTCTCAAACTATTTGATGTGGTGGACCGGTAGTTTTATTTTTCAATTCGCCAGTTGATTCATTGACAAACTGTACGATATCGAAAGGATGGCGGGAATCCTATCAACTTTTCGATAAACTTGAGCGTGGAAACGAACAATCCTCTCGATATCGAAAGGTTCTCAGTCCGGGCGCCAGATATTTTCCCGCAGGCGAACTGAAGGATGAGCGACGAGTGGCGTCGTTGAAATGACTTCTTTGATGTTGTCGCAGGTGGAGTTAAAAATGCAAAAATTACCTAAATATTAGTCAAATCAGAAAAATAATATAATTTTCTTGTTCAGTGACCCAAAATTAGTGAAAATCACGCAGGGAACGCAATTTAATGCCGGATTACCAGGTTAACATTTTTGTGTGTGTTTTGTTTTGTTTTTGTTGACGTTTTGAATTTCGCGCAAACTAGCTACAACTAAAGTACAACAGTCCAAGGACTGACAGTTTAAAGATAAAAACTGTTTGTCTGAACCGAACTTCTCTCATAAAAAAACTGTCAGTTAAACGATGACCCAGATCTAGCGTCTGTCGGTTAAACTGTCAGTTTGTCGATGAATCAACTATATTTATAAAGGCCCCATTATCGAGAGTTAATAGGATTCCCACCATCCTTTCGATATCGCACAGTTTGTCGATGAATCAACTGTACATGTAAAGATCCCTTTAGATGTACAGTTGATTCATTGACAAACTGTACGATATTGAAAGGATGGCGGGAATCCTATACTATCAACTTTTTGATAAACCTGAGCGTGGAAACGAGCAATCCTCTCGATATCGAAAGGTTCTCAGTCCAGGAGCCAGATATTTTCCCGCAGGTGAACTGAAGCATGAGCGACGAGGGGCGTCGTTGGAGTGACTTCTTTGATGTTGTCGCAGGTGGAGTTAAAAATGCAAAAATTATCTAAATATTAGTCAAATCAGAAAAATAATATGATTTTCTTGTTCAGTGACCCAAAATTAGTGAAAATCGCGCAGGGAACCTTTTAATGTCGGATTACCAGGTTAACATTTTTGTGTGTGTTTTGTTTTATTTTTGTTGACGTTTTGAATTTCGCGAAAACTAGCTACAACTAAAGTACAACAGTCCAAGGACTGACAGTTTAAAGATAAAAACTGTTCGTCTGAACTGAACTTCTCTCGTCGAAAAACTGTCAGTTCAACGATGACCCAGATCTAGCGTCTGTCAGTTAAACTGTCAGTTTGTCGATGAATCAAGTGTATTTATAAAGGCCCCTTTATCGAGAAGTTGATAGGATTCCCACCATCCTTTCGATATCGTACAGTTTGTCGATGAATCAACTGTATATGTAAAGACCCCTTTAGATGTACAGTTGATTCATTGACAAACTGTACGATATCGAAAAGATGGCGGGAATCCTATCAACTTGAATGAGGAATGTGTTTTAAATGTCTTTCCCAGGTAATGCTACATTGGACGTAGCTTTGCCAGGATTCAAACCCACAACCTCATGATCCCGAGTCTGGCAGCCTAAGCACTCGGCTACCGATACCACTATTAAAGAGCTGAACACTTTAAATGCCTTAAAGTCTTCCTCAAAACATCTTTTTTAATTTAAATGAAGTTTATATAAATAATGTGTCCACATTGTATTTTATTCAACACTATCTCTCATGACATTTTCTCTCTGAATCCAAGTTTTAAAACATCTGTTGTTGTTAAAATTGTATATCTTATCATTATTTCAACACCATGTTTCAATTTTCAAATGCATTATCATTATGAATATGCTTCATTATTGATATTGAGACTAATTAGGTAAATGGTGCTATACAAATGTAAATACATGTACTGTAAGTATCATTTTTATCATTATTGAAATTATTATGGTTATTGTTATTATGATTTTAATCATTCATGTTATTATTACTACTATTATAATAATTATGATCATTATGCATAGGATAACGAATTAGAAATATACAATCAGTCTTATAAGTTATGAGCCAAGAGTGTACGAACGTGTATTTCAAGGTAAGAATAAAATTACACATACAAAGATTCATTGATAGGAAAAATAGCTTTAATCAACTGGAAGATGATGTGAAAAAGATACAAAAGAGAATTTCATTAGCATTAGATTAAGGATAACGTAAATGAGTAAGAGAAGACAAGATGACATGAAATTTTATCTGAAAAGCAATTGATCATGGCAACCATATTTTGATAATATAGATCAAATAAAAAAAGAAATGAATGACACTTAAGTTCACACAAAGGATCACAATTAGTGATAGTGTTGTGATAATTATTAGCCATACACTAGCTTAACATACAGCAAGCGCCAAGAGCTTGTTGATTTTAAACGGGAAAAGGTGCTCCTATAAATGTTTATTATTACACGCAGTAAATTCAACCGTTGCACTCTTGACATTCTTTTGATGCATATTATGATCAGATATTTTCCATCTGTCTTTATCTTTATTTTGTTTTTTTCATTTCTTCTCCAAGGTACAGTCATGTTCCAACATCCAGTCTTTTCCCATAACGGGTCATCCAAATTGAATTTCACTCAAGTAAGAATGTTGACTAGATCCACAGATCTAAGATGTCATATTGTGGATTGGAATATCAACTTTTAAATGTTCCATTACAAACAGTAAGAGAATATAAAGAAATGTGGCAAGTCATTCCATGTCTAATGGAAACTTGTATCCCATATTACAGTACAGCCTGTATTTCCCGAATTCCTTGGGACCAGAAAATTTGTTTGTGGAATAAGTGTTTCAAGGAATATCGTAGGTGTACAAAGAAGGATTTTGGTTGGGACTTTGTCATCAATTCAGGGATTCCGTGTTTGCATCAAACACATGTTCGGGAATACCGACTGTACTGTATGTTTCAGTCCTTTGTTTTGTATTGTATTTACCATGGTATAATTGTACCTGACAAACAAGACTTATTTTTCTTATCTCATTAGCAATCTCGGAAAAATATCAAGCACATAAAAATAGTTAGATGACCAGTAGTATACAAAGACAAACTGTGTGACTGAATTAAAACTATTTGAGCAAAGAAGTGAAAGAAAGCAGTGAAAAGGTTTGAAAATACTCTCGAAAGTCAGTGATAGTGTGACATCTAAGACAGTATTGAGTGTTGTGTCGACCCGCATATAACTTCCTCCATACAATTACTAAGCCTATTAAAAAAAAAAGTTTTGTCCGTTTCACGAACAAGTTGGTGAGTTTTGGTTTAATGATTTCGTTTGTTGTGAACAAAAATGTTTATTGTTTTTTACACATAAAAAGAATGCAAAATGCTGTAGTTACAACTTGTCTTGGGTAAAATGGGAGCACAAGGAGGAAAAGACCCTGGAATGGGTATGCTGAAATTGATTGAACATGAGGCATTACAGAGAGATCTTATACGATGATCTGTCTCAACAACTATAGCAAAGGGAAAATGTTTTTGTTTTGAGTTAATGAATGCAATAAGATGACGGATCGATTCATTTATTAGTAGACATAAATCTAGTCTAACATGAACAATGACCTCATATAGTTACCACAATTTTTTGTGACTATGTAATGAAGAAATGAAAAATAAATGTGAAAAATGATAGAAGTAGAAGCAAAGTAAAAGTAACAGTAACAATAGAAGAAGTGAACATTATCACCTGCAAGAACATTAACAAGAAATGCTGCTATCAATTTACAACCACTTCACAAGTTTAGTGTGACTGATTGTTCTTTTAAAGTTCTAAAATTTGTTCTGACTGAAACAAAAATTCCGTGGCAAGGTAGCAACCTTGTAATTATGAATTTCAAAATTTGGAATTTTGTCGTATTGAATAGAACATACTGTGTGCCTGTAACATTTTAATGGCTCAAATAACAAAAAATAAATAAAAATGAAGAGTGGGAGAGAAAGTAAGAAAGTAGAAACAAAATATTTGCTACAATTAAACTGTAAACCAAGCTAACTGCCCAATAAGAAAAAACTATGTTGAAATGGAAACAAGCAGCTGGTAAAGTACATCCACAAAATTAAAAAAATTACCAAAAGAAAGACAAGATGATACACAGAACATTTAAGAACTATAAGAGAGAAAAAGACAAAATTAACTGGATGTGTTTGAAATATGTTTCTTTCCAATATATACCATGATGTAGTAGAAGGAAATAAAACAAATGGCTAAACTATGACATTCTCTATACACTATTAGAAGAGAGAAACAAAATACAAAATGTCTATTAGATTGATATTTTCTTAATACTAAAGATTTACCTCTATTTGTATTCTTATTAGCATGTGAAGAATGACGCTATTAAAAAATGTAATATCATATTTGATATAGTTAAAAGTCTCTCCATTAATAATAATATGCATGTATGCAGGAAAGCCTTGGCTAAATAGATCAAATTTTTTGATAGACTTAAATTGGCAATGAGTATGAAGTGAAATAATAATGGCATCTTTGTAAAGCTTTATTATTATTATAAATAAATAAATAATTAAAAAACCCAAACATTTCCGAATGTATAATAGCCGAATGATCAAATTTTGATTAAATTGATGAGTAAACTAAGCCACAAAATCAAGATGACAGGTAAGCATGTTATTATGCAAATCTATTTTGTTCCTTAAATTTGACTGAATTAGTATCTTTCAAAAACAAAAAAGATGCAAAAATTTGTTGTTAGTACATTTTGAATAACATGTAAAAAATGAAAGGTATTGCTATAGCAGAGGTTATACCTACAAATCAGATATGACTGAAAACAGGTCAAAAGTTCATTTAAAGTCATTTCCATGGCAAATTAGACAAGACACAAACTTAAAGACATGTACACTGAAAAAAACCCCCATCACAACAACTCATCAATAACGAAAAAAAGACATTTAAAAAATGACAATTCAAATTGTTGTGAAGACAAGATGTAAAGTCTGTCTGTCCGCAGGGTGCCTTTAAACATAACTACTCAGCAAACAAGATAACATATAAGTTTTTTTTACATAAATATATATTTCATAGAGTACAACAAAATGCCACGGTGGAGTAAATAGAGATGGTAAAACTCATTTTATAAGGAAACAAAACAGAGACCTCTCATTCAACTATCAGTATTCAAATGATCTTTTTCTGCAGCCTGCATTTTTAAGCAGTGGCTCGATTTCTCAGATTTAAGGCTAAATTCACACATCTCTTTGCCTTTGCTACTCTTATCATTCATACATAATTTTTATGTAATCCTTTGTGTATGTGCTCCCCATTTTGCTGCCTCAATGTTTACTAATATTATTTCCTCCTATTCATTTCTCTATTTTGTTACACTCTTCTCCTCTTTAAAAAACAAATTACTTTCTGTTCGTTGTTTTTGCTTTTTTCTGAATGTTCTCCTTTTCAATACATTATGTTATAACTGTATTATTGTGTGTGTTCCATACTTGTTTGGTATTTCAGAGTCAGAACTGTAATCCTCTCTCTTCATGGCATTTGTGTCCTTTGTAATACCGGTAAATATTTCATTGCAATAATACAGGGTTTCAAATAAGACAAAAAAATGCACTTTTAAAAATAAGAGGGTTTCAGAAGACTTAATTTCTGATGATGTTGAGATCATAAATACGCTAAAGAAAGATTGAACAAAATTCCTGAATTAACAGCAATTATATTTCAAAACTTTGAAACATACACTGGTGAATAATTGTGTATGTAGAGACAAATATTATTATCTAATAAGCATAAATTGTACTTATCAGTTTTGAATATACAGTGAAAATATGAGAAATACAATGTACATGTATTGTCATAAGACATCATTTAAAGAATGATAAATCAATTACGATATATGCGGAAGGTGTCTGATAAAATTGTATTCTGTGACCATAAAGCAAATTCTGAAGGAACAAATTACTTCTCTGACAATGAACAGTCCAATTGGAGATATAAAGTGTGAAATACAGAAAACTACATCCTGTTGGATGTAAAACCAGCAACAATATAACAACAAGGGGATTCAAAGTCATTGTCCCATGTACTTTTTAACATGTATCTAGGAAAGATTAAAAGGTGAAACACTCACATTCATCACCTTACGAATCAATTACACAAAAATCTTTTAAACTTATGCTTTCCTTTTCTCTGGGATTTGATAAAATACAGTACTGATAACAAAACATATTTATTTAATTAATATATATATATGTATAAAAACAACATCAAGCAAAAAAAGATACAAAATAACTGTTACACCTTTAACATTGAAGAGAAGGAATAGGGACACCAAACTAACATGAACAAACCCATCCCAAAGAGAGTTGAGCGGTGAGAGATCACAACATATTTTTGGTCATTTAGAGGTCACAAACAGACCTTGGTGACAAGATGTTATGAATGAGATGACCCAATATTGAAAAGGTAAGGAAATAAACAGTTTTCGAGCAGTAGTACCAGTCTAGCAATTACCTGCCTAGCGACATTTAAATAACTTATGAAGCAACAAGCTAATAGCAATTGGTGTTTCTCTCTCTGGTCTCCTCACTCATGTTTTTAAGCTACCCATAATGCAACGGTGATCAAAGTAAAGAAAATATTTTTTTCTTCACATGGAGTTACTATTATAATCAAAGAGCCCTACTGACCAGAGGTTTTGACCATTCATGTCAGACAATCAAAAGAGGATTTTAACTCACAAAACCCATTTTTGGCACAACTGCTTAGCTGGAATAAGACAATTAAGTTTTGCACATGTAAAGGATGCCTCAACTTTCCAAAACTATCTCTCTAACTGGGGTTACTCTTAAATGATGAATACTTTACATGTATTATGGTGATCGGAAGGAAATCAGTTAACACCGATATAATGGCACGCTACAATCCACAATGCAAACAATCTGTTCATCTTCCAATCAAATACTGACAAGCAATATGTGACCCAGCCTAAAAAAGTTGAGGGATCAGCGCACCAGACACAAAATATAAGGCTAAATCCACTTTGAAGCTTTGTGACGCTTAAGAACATTTTTATTGATTCTATCGCATTTGAATTCCAACATAATTCACTACCCAATTCCTTTATTTATCTCTGAACAGCCATTTGACACATAATAACTTTCCAAAGATCTCAAGGTTTTATTCCTTTTGACTGTCAAAGACCATATCAATTTACCAGTGCTTGTTTTAGACACTTTGCTGACACACACTACTTTCATGCTTTACCCATATAGCCAATTCCTTCAAAAATATTTACCAGCCTGGCAACTTCAACAAATACACCTTTGCACTATATAATTATAATGATGAACGTAAATCAAACAACTCAATTTTGCAATCAACAAACAAAAATCTATAGCACAGGTGCAAAAAACTATCACAAATATATACTTTTTACATACCTTCCGCAACCGACGCTATCGAAAAAACTGTAGCTAAGCATAGACTGACATAAGACGAACAAAGAGCAAAAAGTGTGCACTGAAAGGCATTCAGACCCTGTCATTCAAAAGTGAACGTTTGCCATTTATAGGGAGACCAGACATGACAAGGCAAGCAAAAAGTATCTTAAAACGGTGGACATCAGATATAAATAAATGTAAAAAATGTTCCACAAAGTTTGTAATGATACTTATTGGTATATTGGACTATAAAACAAACATTCAAGGGTTGAAGCATAAAACAAGCAAATTTTGATCCATTGATGTTATCGAAGTATCAGATCTTGACACATCTATCATATTCATAATGATATCGAAAAACCATTTCGTTAAATTTTTGCAGATGCTGACAATTTTAATAATTGTATAGGCACTGACTAAATTTCTTCAGACAAGAGAACTCATAAATTCTGATGAATGAATGACTTTTGAACAAAATATTTAAAAGCAAAAGCTTTTACAAAAACTTTGAAAAACATTCAAAATGGGAGAAAAAATGAAAAGAGGACCAGCTTTCTTATTTTCTTCCGTATTCTCTTCATGCCCCAATTGATCTTGAATTTCATTTCAGGGCTAGACTGATCAGTCGAGATAAATCTAGATAAAAATACAGTAAAGACTTCTGGTTTCCAAACTAGAGACTTTGAAAAATCCAACACGCCCCTAAAAAAAACCCAACAAAACAAAACTAAAAACAACAAAAGAACCCAAACAGACACATTAATATGATGGAAAAAAAAAGAAGAAGACAATTTACAGGATTCCCATAGAAGGCAGTTGGTGACAAAAGGCTGACAGAACACTGATGCTTCAACACTCTCTTTCACTTCTTTTTCTGAAATGAAAGAAAAGGTGGACTGAATTATTAAAAAAAATTTAAAACAGCAAAAAACAAGTAGTCCCATAAACTCAAAGAGAAACAAAACCATTTTTAAAAAAATAATACAAATACTATAGCAGCTTTAAATGTTACAAAAATTTGTAAAATACAATTTTTAAAATCTAGCTAAAGAGACACTATTATTACTATATATAATCTATTATTTGACTTAAAAGTTTATTAATAAAAACAATTTCCTGAGGTACACATTTGAATATTACTAACCCCCCCCCTCCCCCAGAGTTGTGAGAGAATATGAATTAAATGGCCTACTTGGGGATAAATGATGTACAGTAGGTGAGCCTGCACATGTGCACGGATACAGACTATAAATCCATTTTTATCTTGTTTTCTTTATCCTTTAACTGATTTTAAACAAGGTGTATTGCTAGCATTAATATGCATACATCTATTATCTCTATTTCATGGATCAAATATCCGTTAGAAAATAAGTTGGCAAAAATCAAGTCTAACGAAGACCCAAACAAAAAGCAAAAACAAAATTCCACATAAAAAAATGAAGCAAAACATAGGAGAAATAAAAAAGAAGCAAAACAAAGGAAAACTAAAATAGAAGTAAAATAAAAGAGATAATGAAAATATCTTACAACAGACAATGGGAAACTCCTTAAAACCCATTGAACTTCCAACAGAAATCAACCTTTATATTTCAACTAAGATACCTCTGAGATATTGGCCTTCTTTTTTACAAGTGGTACTTGCCTCTGTGACAGAATCAATTGACATATTATCCAAGAAGACATTAGGTATACTATTGCCAAAGTATATTTTAGTGTTGGAACCAATGGACTGAAATTTGAGCATTTCTAAATATTCTTTAGTGAGCTTGAGCTGAAAAAAGAAAGAAAGAAGAAGAAACAAAAAATAGAATAAAATACATGTTAAAAAAAACTTTCATTTTTCCATTTGTACATAAATCCAGCAATATTCATTTAAAAATTTGACAGTTTCCATTTTCTGAAAGGCTTCACGAAGTGGAGAGAATGTAATGCAAATCTAGCAATTCTTATAATTTTCAGAGGAAATGATGAGATTCAAATCTGTGTTTCAAAGTCTTAACTTAAATCTGAAACATATACACAACACACATCTATAGAAATATACATGTATACAGACAGATATTTAGACAGATAGATATTGACATAGGTACCAATTGGTGGATGGAAAGAGGTATGGAAAAAAAATGCTACCTCTAATATATTGTAGCTAAATATAGATAAATAAATGACTCATAAGGACTATATCATTATATATCAGTTCAAACTAACAAGTTTACCTGATAAAGGCTATGGCTTAATATAATTCTGATAAGTTTTAACTAATATTTATTTTCTGCATTTTTTGCACAAACACAGAGGAAAATAGTAGTAGTAGGCATAAGCTGAAGCCAATATCAACAACTATTCCACCTTATTAGATAGGGCTTCCTTTTCAGCTTTGTAATACTCTGCATCTGCTTTAGCAATCTCTTTGGCCATATGAGTAGAATCTGGATAAGCAAAAATAAAACATATTATTTTTTCATGAGGACATATTATGTTTGTCTCATTAAACATGGATTCACATTTCCTGCTTTTGTCATATTTCATTAACTTTTTGTCTATGAGATGAGAGAGAGAAAGAAAGAGAGAGAGAAAGTGAGAGAGAGAGAGAGAGAGAGAGAGAGAGAGAGAGAGAGAGAGAGAGAGAGAGAGAGAGAGAGAGAGAGAGAGAGAGAGAGAGAGAGAGAGAGAGACAGACAGACAGACAGACAGACAGACAAACAGAAAGAGAGGCATTCATATACATGCAAAGAGAGAAAGTTACAAGAAGAAGTGCCACTAATGAAAAAATATGGTAAATAATTCTATGATAATATAATTCAGAAAACCAAGTCTAAACAACACCCCCCCCCTCCCCAAATAGGAAACCCCAAACCCAAACAAGCAACAACAAATCACCCTCTATTTCAGACATCTTTTTCTCAGACTCTTTTTCCATGATCTTTTGGTCCCATTGAATCTTAGCCACTTGCGCAAATTTTTCAGCATCTGGTAATGAAAAAGAATGTTTTCATGCAATATATCATTCAAGTTCACAGGATTCAATACATTTGCCACAAAATAACAGCAACAATACTATTTTTAAAAAAAGCATTCAAAACAAATAAAATACATTTATATCAATCGGATGCACATACAATAAGATCTTCCATTATTACAAGACTAAGCAATGGCATCATGAATTTTATTGTATGTTCAAATGTACAAGTTACATGGAAAGGAACCCATACTGTTGTGTACAAAGCAAATTGAAATTGTCAATAATCAGACCGTTGAGTACATTAGTAACCATATCAACAAGAGATGAAACAATGACACATAATAATATGACATGCAAGATTTAACAAAAATCTTCGAAGACTATTAGCATCCTCAAGTTACCTATCACAGCTCTCTTGCGATCTGTTTCAGCCTCCTTTTCCACAACCTTCTGTTTCTGAATGGCAATAAGAAGCTTGGTCTTCTCTCCTTCCCTAATCAGTAGATAAAACAAACAAATTTGAAAGACAATGGCAATTATGAACAGTCCTATTTTATTTACACATTTATATCTCTTTTGGAAAAAGGTAAGTCTTTGTAATGGTAACAAAAAAAACAACAACAAAGAAAGATAAAAACAAAATCTTATAGTTATAGATTTTTTGGTATGGTTTATGATTTAAGTGTAAACGTTGAAACTTGGAAAATCAAGGATTAATAAAATGGATGTGTAAATAAACTAAAATTTACTTTAAAAGCTCTTCTTTACAATGGAAAGACAAAGAACATTTACAAAACTGCCACCAAAAACATGATATGTACACCAAAGGAAACATTTCTCATAACTTCAATGTTACACAATGAGTGCAATACTTTTTAAAGTGATAAAAAGTATGCAAAGCTAAAAAAAGAAGAAAAGATAACTTACATGGCTTCATAATTCTTACGGATCTGCTCTGGAATTTTTGGTTTTGTAACACGAACTGCTTGAACTGTCAAGCCTGGAGCCATTTCGTACAGGTCAGACTGTAAGGCCTTTCTCAGATTTTCATCAATTTGATCTAAAAAACAACATAAAATGTGATTGAATTAATTTGAACAAAATTTTTTCAACACATAAACAAGCCATGATTATAATAAAAAATAAAAGCAAATTGGTCTGAGTTTCCCCACGATTCAAAGAAAACGTGAATGTTCAGTGCACATATAGAACTTAATGCTAAGATAACACAAGTGATTTTAACAAAAAAAACCCAACAAAATTGTCTCAGTGCTAATACTTTTAAAACAAATGTATGTGTCAATAATACAATCAAACAAACCTGTTCTTGAATAAAGATCACAAACTTTCTTTTATTGGGTTACAACATCTTTCTTTGCATACACTCGTGTGTAGCAGCAAGCATAAAAAATGTAAAGTATAACCTATGGCTTTATATTTAGTTTCTGAATCAAGATACACATAATGTCACAAATAATAATAACAAACAACAAAAAGTGACAACTCCAGTACAAGTGCTAGTACAAATGTGTGATGTTTCCGGTTTAACTATTCATTCGATGCCAAACCTGTAAGGAAGACACACTGATACAGCCGTCAAATAGTCATGTGTTTGCTCTGTCCCCTTTAATAGGAGTTGTCACTTTTGTAGTTTAGTACTTTGTCTTAGTTCTTGAAAATGGTTCCCTTTTGAACGTGGCAACTTGACAATAGCAATAAAAGATTGCAGGGATGCATGAACAACAAATCTATGTAGATACTCACGAGAGGAACATTATTTCCCTCTAATAATACATGGAATGGCTCGGTAGTCGAGTGGTTAGGCTGCCAAACTTGGAGTTATGAGGCCCTGGGTTCGAATCCTAACAAGCTTGATCCAACATTGTGTTCCTTGGGAAAGACACTTAACACATATTTCCCCCACTCGACCCAGGTATAAACTGAAAAAAAGCACTAGCTTGGGAGTAAAACTGCATCAGACCAGTGTCCTATTATCACCTGTTCTGCTTCATGCTAAAGAAACCAGGATACGCTCTTGCTCTATGGGTGGTAATGGCCTTGAAAGGAATAATGCACGGGCACAATTTTTCTTTGAACCAAAAAGCTACGGTAGCATTATTTAGACAGGCCAGAATGTTTTCAACCGTGCCATGCATTTGATATATTCATTAGTTAAATTATGACGGATATCTCCTTAAAGGGTGAGACCAAGCCTAACTGCCATTTGAAAGGCTGATGTTGTGGACAAGTGACAAAAAGGCTACCAGTGTTGAACTAGTGATTCAGTTTTGATTATTGTTTGTCCTTTGTGAGATGGGTTGGGTTTTGTTTTTCAGGGTTTTTTGGGTTTCTTTTTGGGGAGTGGGGTGGAATGGTGTTTGTTTCTGATGTTTTGCAATTTCCTGTACAACACAATGTGAAAGAAGTAACAGACAATTCTTAAGAATTTGGCTGGCATTATCTTACCTCAATAAAGTCTTAGTTCAGGATTGCCAAGTTTGAAAAGTCAAAATGAGGGACACTGGGAGGTGAAATGAGGAACAGTGAGACTGACCGATGTATTTCATAAATCCCTAGACAAGTGCACAGAATAGGCTATTCTCTCATTCCCACACCTAGCTATCATCAGTAGTATCACTAACCTTTGTATTAATTTAAATATAAATTTCTAGATTTTCTTTGGAATTCAGTTTCAAAAGTAGCTAGGACATTACATACCAAGTACACAAAACCAATATGAATGACAAACAATCTAGAGTTTAATTTAGATTAGACTCAAAGCACCAATATGTAATAAAACATACTTCTATAAGCCACGATTCTTGATTCGGCCACACCTCCAATCTCCAAAGATTAATTACAGTATAAACTGAAGGAGAAAGTTAAATGACTAGCATTAGGAGTCTTCACTATAATTCTATCATCCTTTACTTAAGTGTCCTCTCACAGTTTTTAAATAAAATAAACTAAATTCTTTTGGTCTACAATCTGTGCTTGGCAGTTGGCCAGAGCGAGTTGTAGCTGATTTAAGCCTTTGGAAGGACTGGTGATGGATTCCATTGAAAACAAGGGCGAGTAGTTTGCTTCAATACAGGAAATACCGGTGAGTCGATGTTCAAGTTCAAGGGATCTTGACTAAACGATCGACTTGCATAAAAAAATAGGTGTGTGTGATTTATGTGAGTAATCTCCCTTTATGTCCATGATTGGTTTATGGGGTCAATATCAATTATACGATAAGCACAAATTTGGGAAGTGAGGGGTCGATGGCCGAGTGGTTAGGCTGTTAGACTTAGGATCATGAGGTCCGAGGTTCGAATCCTAACGAAGTTGGCTTAAGCCCCGGCTCTATGGGTCGCAATGTCATGAGAGGAAGTTAACTACCTTACTGAAATCACGGAAAATTCACCTTCATTCATGGCTCAAACCCTTCAGTTTTTACCATGAGTATGTGATTAATGTGAATAGCGCTCAAGTTTAGTAATACTGGTTATCACGTAAGGCCCTGAAAAATAAATCAATAGTCATGTAACGTAGTGGTAGTAGAAGGCCCACATGGAATATTACTATAGTATTAGTCTCAGTCTCAGAAAATATTATTAATACTATTGAGGGCCCATATACCAAACACAATGCTACACGAGGCTGCACTGATAGCGATGTTGTGTATATAATATTAGTTCTTGGTGTTTTGAGAGAGAGAGAGAGAGAGAGAGAGAGAGAGAGAGAGAGAGAGAGAGAGAGAGAGAGAGAGAGAGAGAGAGAGAGAGAGAGAGAGAGAGAGAGAGAAGGGGGGGGAGAAAGAGAGGGGAAAGATAGATCGAGAGAGAGAGGCTAAGACTTGTGTTTTGAGGGAGAGAGAGAGGCTAAGACTTGTGTTTTGAGAGAGAGAGAGAGAGAGAGAGAGAGAGAGAGAGAGAGAGAGAGAGAGAGAGAGAGAGAGAGAGAGAGAGAGAGAGAGAGAGAGAGAGAGAGAGAGAGAGAGAGAGAATCTGTTATTCTCACGCTAAGACATACAGGTGAATGATGGTGCTGTCTTTTTTACAAGAAGGCAATGCTCCTATAATAAAGATTACTTTCCTAATTAGTAATAACAGTACAGCAGGTATACATTATGACTATGAGTCTAGTGTTGCACAGTGTACATGCATTGTTACAATAATATTATTATGACACCGTAAGTTGCACTGTGGGGGTTTTCACTAAAAGTTTAACAGTTCAGAAAGTCAGATTTGGGGACAAGCCACGCGCATGCGGGAAGGGGGACGGACGACGATAATGCGGGACTGTCCCGCAAAATGCGAGACGCTTGGCAACCCTGTTAGTTTAAACATGTACCAATAAAACTTGATTTTGAGATCATAAAAAAACACTGAAAACAAAAAAAAAAGCAAAATTCTTAGTGACTCAAAAGGTCTATCATATGTGGTGACCTCAGAGTGAATGAAGAAGAAACAGCAAGATAAAAGACACGTGGAGGAGTGAAAGAAAAAAAATAGAACCTACCAGTAGGGCCACTAACTACCAAAGACACAGTGGCCAAATTCATCAATGTACCCAACTGTTCTAACATTTCATAAAACTAAACAGCATTTCTGATATTTATGAACTATGCAATGAGAACAAAGGAAACAAGATTATAGATAAGAGGAGATAAAAAAAGAAATTGATAACACATATTTATTACATTTCAGCTCCTTGATCAAACTATCTCGCACACACTTCCTCTTCTTCGCAATACTTGTGATTGGTTGTAGATAAAACTGATTTCTTTGTGTGACAACAGAGCTCATTGAAACAGAATAGAATATAGTGTAAAAACTTACCAAACAAATCAATGTAAACTTCTTGTAAATTATGACTGCTGCAAAACTGATTCAGTTCATGATGAATTTTATTGTAAATCAAAGTCTTATCATAGTCAGCGGTGTAGTTCTTCACAACGTCATAGACTGATGAATAAACACAATCAATTAAAATGTCAACATTTCACACAATACACATTAAATCTGTGATACGGTCAATATTGCCATCAATGTTTAAATGTGACCATCGATAGTTTAGTAAAATAATGAACAGCAAAATCTTCCCTCAGTAATAAATAATTACCCCTTCCCCACAACACAATAAAATTGAAAAAAAAAGGGTTACAATAGAATCCTTTGCAATCTATTTCTATCATACTTGTATCTTATCTAATTCAGCATTGATCCTTCCATTCCAACTTAACTCTGAAATACAATTGATATGATGTAATATTTTATTTATGATTTCATATATGTTATGTTTCATAACTTGCCTGCATGAGCCATCAACTTGTTCACAACCTCAATTCTTTCAAAATAAATAATTACTCCACCACTGCAAAAGACATAATGAAATAAGGTATAGTTAGCCAAAAGAATGCCATCAAGATAAAACGTATCAACTTTTCCCACCATTTGCACAAATTTCCCTAGACATGGTTTACATTTTTAAGAGTAAAAAGTCCAGCAAAGACCTCTCATAGACCAAATTTACTGTGAAAAAATTTTGACCATACAGGAAAAGACAATGCTGATACATTAGGGATAAGACACGGAGAACAAAAAGTAATCTATTCAATTATGTACATATTCTAATATCTTCCTCTTATTCTAATAAACAAAAGGCAGACTTAAAATGCAAGGTATTTGAGAAGAAAGAAAAAAGAAGAAAAGCATTTCTTTACAATTCAAAATGTCTTTAATAATTAAACTCTATTACAAGTTACATCTTTTGATAGGTCATAAGGGCAAACACAACTATTTCAATAAAATTCATTGTTGCATTGAAAAAAAAAGAAGTTTTTTTGTTGATGTTCTCTTTGTTTTAAAAAAAATATTATTGCATTCTAATTTCTAATGACATTGTCATTTACTGAGCATTTTTGCATTCACTAACGTTAAATTAAATCATTGATTGGATGATAATACATTTGGGTAGGGGTCATAAACTACTGATGAACCCATCATTGGCTGAAAAACAAAGTTACTCAATCAACATTCCAACACAAGTACAGAGGACGGTTTATACAGCAGAGTAGCCATTGGATGCTTGATTGATGCAAGTTATATTACGAAGACAAAATTGACACGAGATCCTTCTTGTTGCTGGACAAAGACTCCCCCCCCCCCCCCCCGCCAGGCCAGATGACCAAAAACCTATCATGAGGATATCAGTACTATGTATCATGAAAATCTATAAAAGATGGCCAACAGCGCCACCACATTTAGATTTTTACTCTCTTGACAAATTGAAGAGGATAGTTGTCAGTTTGGCAAACTGAATCACAATGAAATTTAAATGTTATGAAATCCCTCTTCATATCTAAAGCGTGTATGTCACTGGAGCATGCATTATAGCAGTGTGTATTTTGGCAGTAAATACTGTCCAGTCATATTTTGATATTTTATCATGATCTCTATTTTTAACAGAAAAGCACAATACGAAAGAATGAGATCCAACATGATATTATAATTGAAAAGGATACATGCTTAAATGAAAGAGCACTGTTGAACGAGAATAATTTGCCTTGTCGTTTCCATACATATCAATGATCTATTTTTTTTAATGAAGGTTTGGACACTCATTTTCCTGACACCAATTAAAAAAAAAATCTAAAACAGTTGAGGGAGTTCAGAGATCAGATACAAAACAAAAGAAATAGGAACCTAAATTTACAAACATGACAATATCTTCCTAATGTTTACGCACACACACAAAATTCTTCTGCCGTGGAATATTTAAAAATACAACCCAATTCTTTTGCCATATAAAACAATACAATGTCGTGCATAACAAATGAAATTCCCCAATTATAACTTTTATGTCATAACAATTATGATGATAGAGTTGAAAAGAAAATGAGATTGAACTTGCCTCGTTCCACAAGGAACATTCTTCACTTCATCAGTCTGCAATGTTGTCTGAAAAAGTGTATTTTGTACAATTACGTCATTCATTCTTACTGTTAAATCCTCTCAAACTTACTCCCTTTTTTATTTGTACATTCCAATTAAATTGCTTTTTAGATTTATATGCTGAATATAAAGAAGAACTCATAACAGAAAATTTAGGATGAAAATTATTGTCCGTCTGTTCAGTTGTCTCTGTCTGTCTCAAGCAATGTGAATAGACATACAGTAGTGAATGCCTAAATGCCCACCGCCATAACACCCATCAACAATGTAACCACCTTTCATTACCTATCCAATGTACTGAAATAAAAAATGACTAGTCTTCTCTTCCTAACTCCACCCACTGTACAGCACAGTCTTTGTCCCATTGGATCACTGGTTTATCCCTAGGCAATTAGAAATGAACAGTCTTCCAAACTCCACCCACGACTCTTTCTTAATGTCGTAAGTTGCATGCAATCACCTAGGGTTTTTAATAGACAGGGCACGCATCGCAATTGAGGGACAAGGTATGAATACTTTAATTGCTCCCCTGTCTTGCACTGACTGTATCCATTGTGCATTCAGGTCTTCTTGACAAGCGATGGTCAAACTGCCCGCACGTCATCACCTCAGTGTTAAAGAGCTAAATGGTTTCCAGGTATCCCTATTTCTCACATCAAGATTTTTGTAAAACTGATGACTTTTCTAATACACACGATCTAGCTATGAATCTTTATCCTTGTCTGTCCGTTGTCTTACTTTTAAAATGAGGATTATGAATCTTGGTCATCACCAACATTGTTGCCCCTGACCTATTTTCACCTAATGCCCGTTTTCTCTGCTTCCATAGCACCGGGCATATAGGCAGTCACTACTGTATTACATGTTCTTTCTTTAACACTCTGGTAAAAGTAAAAGCTATAAAGTCAAGATGGACAATAGGAAAAATAATAAAATCCTATTTTTTCATTATACGTATCGCCCGCCTTTTGCTTTAGAGCTCTCTCATGTCTTCTCTAATGTTTTAAAGACAAACAGCGAAGCAAGGGGCATGTCAAAAGGGAAGGATAATGATATTAAATAATATTAAAGTCCCATAGAAACACAAAAGATTTGAGTTAGGTTTCAAGTTCCTTTTGTCAGGATTGTAATGACAAGGATTTCGTAGAGTTGGATTCTGAGCTGTTCTCTGATTACATTAAAAAAAATAATGAACACAATTTGAAAATGTTTAATTTGATTTGCTGTCAATGACTGACCAATAAACCAGTAAAAGATAAAGGACAGTCATTCTTTAAACAAAACTACCCGTAGAATCAAATAAGCATCTTTCTTTTCTCAAAAAGACATACCTGCACTGATCGAAATGTTGTCAGAAACGGAAGCATAAAATGATATCCTGGATCACTAGTTTTAGACAACAGGGCACCACCCTAAAGAAGAAAAAACAAAAAGTACATCACAGGTTACAGATGGGCATTGCACATTATAACATCCAATTAATGAAACTTATGATTTAAAATATTGAAACATGTTTTTAATCTAATGATGTTATTCTTCCCTTCACACATCACAAAGATAAAAAAATCCTGAAACAAATGTGAGAGGAAAATACCTTGTAGCAGAGCAGTATGTTTATATAGTCCTTATTGCTGAGAGAAAACAAGAGGTAAAGAATATTTAAACTTTCTTCTGTTCAATGTGTTCTTCTATCCGATGTTAACTAAAAGTCATGATGTAATAAAACTAATATAGTGCAATAGAAAAAAATCCTACATGTCTCCATTTATGCGTCTTACAGTTTTGCTTTTGTTTTTTATTTCTTCTCTCTTTTATTGACTTGGGTTTTTGTTCTTATCAAGGACTACTATACAGTATAGTAGTCCTTGGTTCTTATTTCTTTCTTCTGTATGTATACGATAAAATCAATACAATATGTAATACATAAAACACTTAATTAAATCAAAGCAGTGATTCTAGCAGACACAAGAAGCCACACATGCATGTTTTCAACTTTTCAACTCCACTTCACTGATATGTTCACAACATTCCTCTTACTCCGACACAGGTAAATACATGCTCAATCAACACATTTCAATGACACAGTGATACGATTTCCACATAAGACGGTAGTATCTATGTCCCTTTATGAGTTGACGCATGCTTGATGCATGATCAGTCGCAACTAGATTAGTAATGTCCAAGATCCTGGCCAGCCTCGGCCGTAAACATCTCGCATCACATTTATATGCAAAACACTTCAATCTACCAATGTGAGAGTACAATGTATTTGTCATTGTTCGATAAGGAACATGTTGCTACAAAAAAGAGGCAGTTTAATTGATTGCTGATAAAAATGCTCACAGTAGAATGTTACACATTCTTATAATTGAAGTTGAATTTGCATTGTATGTAAGATGATGCTAACAAATATTTACTTTTGTATTAAAATGTTGTTACATCCAATGTGTTGTTTTAAGCAGCCAGTACAGTAACATATTAGCTCTTTGTGCACTTCATTTCTTTTTTAAACATTACAACAAAATGGATATAATAACATGATATATATATTACAAATCTCATATCATGGATTTAGGTATGATGGGCAAAGAATAAGCTTCTTGCCACAAATCTTGAAAATGTCTAAGCCAGTCAGAAAAAAAGAGGGATTTCTAATTAAAAACATTTGGTAACATCCTAAATATATAAAATGAACTCACCCGATAGTAGACTCCAACATGACCTAAAAGATTAATAGAAAAACAAATTTTACAGTCACTTAAAGGAACATGTCTATAATATCGTAAATAAATGAACCAGTTCATTTTTATCAAATATATCTCATATTTTCGAAATGTAAACTAATACTTAAAAGAGAAATTTATAATCAATCCACAATAAAAAAGAATTACGAAGAAGTGAAAACAAACTGTATAAAACAGTACACATACCTTCTTCAATTTTATGAATTGAAAAATTTATAAAGATTCCAACAGCCACGGCTGCAAAACCGTGACTACAGCTGCAGGCTGGGCCATTATAGAATGTGTGTGTTGTGAATAAAGCTGTGGATAAAAATAAGTCAAAGAGATAGAACGACAATGTGTTGACAGTCAACGAGAAAAGTAAAATAAAATATGGCTAGCTACAAAAACTCTTGCAAGAAATACATAATTATAATACAACGGTCTATGCCTAAGAGGCTGGTCCTCGGGAGACAAGAAAAAGTGGTCTTTGAGGCAAAAACATGGGGTATAATCTAAATAATCATCACATAATGTTTATTTATCAGTCACACTTTAAGAGTGAAGAGGAGGAGGAAGGAGGAATAGAACTCATGACTCAAATGAGGGGGAAAAAATACTGTACATTTCTACGAATTTAACTCCTCTGTTCTTTTCCTACTATTCCTAAAATTAGGTTGCCGTCGCATCAAGCATTCTTTTTCAGTTTTAATCTAGACAATCATTATTTCTTTATCAGTGAATCTCATTCGCATCAATTATGGCAGCGCATGTGATCTGGTCAAGATGTTCCAATGATGGCAACCAATCTGTAAGTGTTGCATGCTGATGCAAACCATAGATGTCGATCACTCCCTTCATCTGGTAGTAAAAAGCAGAGATTCTCAGCTTGTGTTCCAGATAGAGAGAAAGGTGGCATTGTTAATCTAACTTTAAATTTTCATATTACTGCATTGAGTTTCATGAAGCAGACCACCTGGACTAAAGTATTTCAACTAATAAGGTGTAAATAAAGAGGAAAATCTGTTACACACAAAAAAGCACCATCTAAGACAGACTGGCCTTTTAGGCGGAGACCATTACACTAGCCTTACAAAGCCCTCTTAGGAAAACTTCATAATAATTTCATGTTCATTGAGCATATTTCCCGCAAAAAAACAAAATTATGTAAAGATCAGGGTTACTAAGTTTGAAGTCAAAATGATGGACACTGGGAGGTGAAATGAGGGACAATGAGACTTGCCGATGTATTTGATAAATTTATAAACCACGGCATACAAAGGGCTTTCTGACCACAATTATGTTTTGTGTATAATTTAGTCTAATTGTTCTGGTATGAACTCTTTATATATATCTTATGAGAGAGAGAGAGAGAGAGAGAGAGAGAGAGAGAGAGAGAGAGAGAGAGAGAGAGAGAGAGAGAGAGAGAGAGAGAGAGAGAGAGAGAGAGAGAGAGAGAGAGAGAGAGAGAGAGAGAGAGAGAGAGAGAGAGAGAGAGAGAGAGAGGCTCACGCTACTAAATGTCAGCATAATATTTTAAATATTTATTGTAGTATTGACACTCTATATAGGCCTAGCGTGGTTGGAGTGTTACAGAGCATACAATATTATTTATGTACATGATCGATACTAGTCAAGTGTGATGCAGAAGCGACAATAATAATATTATGATAAAACGGACTGGGGGTATGGAGACAGTATTGAGGGTGGTCAATTCAAGAGCTTCATCGATCATCTTCACTTTCGTGAATTTTAAGAAAGATCCTACAGGGCTTTTTGAGTAATAAAGATTAAAAATTTAATGACCTAGCTGGAAAAACGGGAATTTTATTGGACGTACACAACCGTTCACAGCAAAGTCACAAATTTTGAAGAGAATAGAACTTTTGCAAAACTCTTACACAGTTTTCAACCTCAAAGTTGTCCATCTATAAGGCGAGTGAAAGCATTTATAAGATGTGATGTAATTCACTTTCAAAGTGAGAGAAATATTTGATTTTCCCCGAATGCAGATCCGCTACCGTCAAAACCCATTAATCTGTAGTTGACCCCATGGCAGGTAGCTTGTTGTATGTGCTGGACCGCTCCAGAATAAAAGGCCTGATTTTGGCCAAAATCGGATGCCGTTAGATGTGCACGCAATATATAGGCTATTCTCTCAACCCCATACATACCTATCACTATTTTTGGTATAAATCAAAATACACATTTCTAGATTTTCTCTGAATTTCAGTTTCAGATATAGCTACGATATACCAAGGACACAAAAACAATAGGAATGAAAAACTGTCTATAGTCTAACTTAAATTAGACCCAATGAACCAATCTCTGTGGACAGTAAACCTCTGGAAGAAGTAGACAACTTTACTATCTTGGCAGTGTAGTAGATAATGTAGGGGGAACAATAGCAGATCTCAAGACAAGAATAGGAAAATCAAGAACAGCATTCAGGAACTTAAACAAGATCTGGATGGAACACACCATCACCACTAAAACAAAGATTAGACTTTTTAACCCCAATGTCAAATCAGTATTGTTATGGATGTGAGACCAGGAGCCCCTCTAAGATCTGGAGAAGAAAACTTCAGAGCTTTGTCAACATATGCCTTCGGAAAATACTACGGATTCAGTGGTCAGATAAAATCCAAAATGAAACACTCTGGGAAAAAACAGCGCATAAACCAATAGCAGAAGAAATAGGACAGCGGAGATAGAGTGGAATAGGACACACCCTCAGAGAAGTACAAGACATGCCCTTCAGTGGAATCCACAGGGGCAGAGGGTTAGGGGAAGACCACGATTGACCTGGAGAAGGCTAGTGAAGGATGACTAAAAGAGAGGGGGTCTTTTGTGGACGGACTTATCAAGAGTTACCCAAGAAAGAAAAGTGGAAGTCTGTTGTTCGTGGCCTACACCCTGGAATAGGGTGAAAAGGCAATGATGATGATGAATGCACCATGTAATAAAGCTTATATTTCTATAAGCCATGATTCTTTCAGATTCAGCCACAACTCCAAAGTCCAAATACAGTATAACTGAAGGGGAAAGTTAGATTATATCACTCTGAGTAGGAATCTTCACTATAAAATGTTCTGTGACAGTCCTTATTGAAGTGTCCGCTCAGTTTTTAAATCAAATAAGTACTTTGTGTCTACAAACTGTGCTTGGCTGAGTTGGCCAAAACGACAGTTGTAGCTGATTTGAATGCCTTCAGAAGGGCTTGCGATGGGTTCCATTGAAAGCAAGTGCCACTATTTTGCTGCAATGCAGGGAATGCCGGTCAACTTAATAATAGTAGGTGTTCAAGGAACTTTACATGAAAAATCTACTGTGATTTGAGTGAGTAATCTACCTTTATGGCTGTGATGGTTTGACGGAGTCGATGTCGGATTCTGAGATATTAAATAAGATATAAGTATAATATAAGCACAAATCAGGGAAGTGAGGTGTCCGTGTGGTAAGGATCATGAGGTACCAGGTTTAATACTATTCCTAGCAGAGCTATTTAGTTTCAATGGTGAGTTTCTTCGGAAAAGATACAAAATACACATTTTTCGCACTCACACAGGTGCAAATAGGTAGATATAAATCTACACGTATTAGATTGCGAGCAACATTTGTGCAAATCAGATTTCTAGAATCTCTAAGATTCTAGATAGATCTAGAGCTACAACCTTTTGTGACCAAAATTAGTAATAAAGAGATGCACAAACCAAAATAAAATTGAAATTATTAAATCCGTGGCCTGGTTACGACAAATATTTAGATATCTAGATTTAGATTGATACACTGCTCCACTGCACCGGTAGACACTAGACACTGAGCTAGAAGAATAACATTCTATTTTTCCTCTTGGCTAATATAAAGGTGATTTGTTGAAATGAGATTGGTCCGGAGGCCCGGCCCTTGCTTCCTCCGACATGATTCAGGATAGAAAATGACGCGTTGAACACAGGTATCTCACAATCATGTCATCTACAAAACGATGTAATATCAGAAATAACGTTTAGTTTTTAGTATAGAATCTACATGTATTGAAACTGAAACTAAGAGGCTAGTGGATTCAACAACTGCTGCAGATTTTAAAGTGTATTTTTTCTCTCCAGAATACATCGAGGGACTTTAAAAAGCATCAACTGCAAATAAATAGTTCTCTTTTGTAATGATCTCACATTTTTGGACAACAGTGGACTTCTTTGTAAACGTTGACAATCAGAATTTATTTGATTAGGCTCCAGCAAAACTTTGATGAACATAATATGCTGGAAAGTGTACGGGACGAAGGCATCGTGATGGTCTCGTAAGTTTTGCATGTGAATATGAATACAGAGAATAATCATGCACCTTCATTTTAGCTTGTTTCTGTTTCCGGTTAGTTTTGACAACATACAACATGGCTGCTTCCATGAAGTCCAAACGAAGCATGGGTCAACCCAAGAAGAAAAAAAATGAAAGATATGACTGTTGATGAATTCTTTAGTGTAGAAATGGAAAGTGATTCTGAATCTTCTGAAAAATCAAGCGAGTCGTTTCACCACCAGACAAATGGTAAAGTAGACACCCAACTGACACGAGATGAAAGTAAATTTCGGCCTAAACTGGTTAAAACTAAACCTGGCATCAACTCAAAAGTTTCAAAAGGGGCTAATGATGAGAGAAAAGAAATGGTTGATAGGTCTGCCAAAGCAAAGGCGAAGGACGTGATAAACAAGGAACATAAAGGCTAGTAAGAAAGATAAGCCGTCTTTAGCAACAACTTTGCAAGAAAATGATCCTGAGTTTTATGAGTATTTGAAAGGGAAGACCAAAGCTTGTTAGAGAATCTGGAAGATTTATCTGATGAAGATGATGATAGTGAACAAGACATTGGTGATGCAAATAAAAACAGGGTAATGCCTCACCTTGGGGATCTGAAAAAATTTGAAAAAGGATTGCTCAACTTATCAAGTGAAAGTGAAGATGATGAGTCAGAACATGATGACACAGAAGAAGGCTATCGTGTCCACAAGCTGCCAGATAAGCTAGAAGTGGCAAGTGATGACAGTGGTACGGAATCTGAAAATGATGAAAGTGACAAATTCAGGACTGCTGGTAAAGGCATTCTTGTAACCAATAAATTGTTAGGGCAATGGGCTCAACAGTTGCAAGTTTCACCCTCCCCAAAAGCTTTAAAAGAAATTGTATCAGCATTTCATGGCGCTGTTTATGAGGCTGGTGGAAAAACTGATGACTCTTTATCAATGAAATATAGAATACAGGGTAGCTCAGCTTTCAATGGAATTGTTAGATTATGCCTGTTACATATGGCACCAGCATTACAGAAAATTCTAAAGGTTTCAAATTTATCTGGTCAGGAGCCAGTGACAGACAAAAATAAGAAGTGGAAGAAAATCAAGACTGATGTCAAATCTTATACAGGTGCACTTCTTCAACTACTATCACAACTGTCAGAAGCTGTCATGATTAATGCTATTTTGAAACATGTTCATAAACTGATAACGTTTTATGCTGCTTTTCCAAAATCCTCTCGTACTCTCATGAAGCAGATGATTAAAATGTGGACAACAGGAGAAGAAACATCACGCGTGCTTGCATTTCTTTGCATCAACAAACTGATCCATCTGAAACGTGATCCCTTTCTTGAAATTTCTGTGAAGAAGTTGTACATGGCCTATGTAAGTAATTGCAAATTTGTATCACCAACAACCCTCCCTCTGATAAATTTCATGCAACATTCATTTGTGGAAGTCTTGAGCAATGACTTTGTTATGGCTTATCAATATGCTTTTGTGTACATTCGACAGTTAGCTATTCATCTAAGGAATGCTATTTCTGTGAAGAAAAAAGAATATGTTTCAAATTGTGTACAACTGGCAATACATCCATTGTCTTGCTTTATGGGTTCAGTTGCTCAGTTCTTATCCAAATGATACCCTGAAGCCTCTGATTTATCCTCTAACACAGACAATTATAGGCACTATCAAACTTGTGCCAACTGCTCGCTATTACCCTCTTCGTTTACACTGCATTAGACTTCTTAATGTCTTATCCTCCAAAACAAACACATATATTCCTACACTTCCATTCTTACTTGATGTTTTTTGAGCAGACTGATTTCAACAAAAAACACAAAAGTGTCAGTCTGAAACCTTTTAATTTTGCCGTCATCTTGAAATTGTCCAAATCGCAGCTGCATGAAAAAAGCCTTCAAAGATGGACTGATTGATCAAGTGTATGAGCTTATGCTTGAGAGCTACAACATCCATGCTCACTCAGTAGGATTTCCTGAACTCATTATTCCATCTCTCCTTCAGCTTAAGGACTTCATCAAGAAATGTAAAATAGCTAACTACTGTAAGCAAATCAAACAAATTGTTGACAAGATTGAGGAGCAATCCAAATTTATTGGTGAAAAAGGAAGCAGTCAACATTGCGCCTAGATGATTTTGAAGGCGTGCATCAGTGGGAACAGAAAATAGACACCTCACCTTTGAGAAAGTTTTATGTTTCTTGGCGCAAGTTGCGTGATAGGGAGCTTCAACATGAAATAGCCCGCAAGGATGCTATTTCAGGTGCAGCAATTGACATTCCTTCAATAACATACAAGAAAGTAAACAAGAAGGCAACTCAGGAGGAACGTGAATCTTTCTCAAAACTTTTCGAAGATGATTCTGATTCTGATAACGAGACTCGGTTTTTATTGAAAGAAGAGCGCAGAACAACCAAATAGAAAACGCAAAAAGAATGATGATGCAGATGAGGCTGACAGTGAAGACTACAGTGATTTTGATGAGGAAGAACTTGAGCAGCTGGCCAAATCAGCCAGTGAGGATGACTCTGAATCTGATGAAGATCAAGATGTCAGTGATGAGGATTCTGAATCTGATGAAGAAGATGATTCTACCACTACCGGTACCAAAGCTGATAGCCATGACAAAGTTCAGAGTGCACTTTTGTCAAAAAAAGGAAAAATTCAGAAAGGATTTAGCATTAAGGGTAATGAGGCTGATGATGTTGTTGAAGACTTTGTATTATCCGATTCTGATGCTGACTGATAATAGAGGAGTTTCCAATTTTCATTTGTTTCGCTGAGACAGAGTAGAAGTGCGCATCTGTTTTTGACACCTTGAAAATTTGGAGTGTTATTCATTTGAGGCATTTAATTAGGTGCGCGGTTGGTATGAGCCAACAATGTTTTCTTATTTTTGCTTAGTCAGCTTAGTGTGTAGTTTTGTCATTATAGATCCACTTTTGCCATGAGTCGATCTACATTGTATGATGGTTGTGTGGTGTTTTTCTTTGTCTTCTCTCTCTTTCTTACTCCATCTCTGTCTGTCTGTCTGTCTGTCTCTCTCTCTGTGTCTCTCTCTCTCTCTCTCTCTCTCTCTCTCTCTCTCTCTCTCTCTCTCTCTCTCTCTCTCTCTCTCTCTCTCTCTATTGTGCCATCATTTGTGAATGCAAAATTGACTGAAAGATGTTCGTTTTTTCTTTTTGTCACTCAATGTCTATTTGTTATGATGTTATTTTGTCCCAAAAGAATGCATGTCATGTTTATTACTATTACAGTGTATGTTAAATTATATGCAATACAGTATATACAAATGTTGTATATTTGTAATAGATTTAAATAGAAATTATATTATTAGTAAATATTAGCTCATGTCTGTAACTTTAGTCATTGAGGACATTTAATTTTATTCAGGATATAACATGTAACAGGATAAGCATATATTATATTAAAAATGGTAGTTTTTTCTCTGAAGGAGCAGTTTGCGTGGTGTAGTAGGTAGACAGTCATACTAGAGACTAGGACCATTGGATACAAGACAAGGTTCATTTCGAATTTTGCGAGGCCCAACATTTCAAGTGTGGTGGGGAATAAGATTGTTCCTCATTCCACTGTCTTAGATGCAAATAGTTTTACCTGCTAGAGCTGCTGAGAGCGTAAAGGATACAAAACCACTTAATATTAATAAGATATACTCATAGCTTTATAGTTCTTACACTTACATTGTTTCAATTAAAATCATGATATATGTACTACTATTATTACTATTGTCTATATTGGGCTTGGACTCTTGCACTTGCATACAATTTTACATGAAACAGCAAGCTCAAAGTAAAAAAAATTCCTTGGAAGTTTATCATTCTCCTTCCCCATTTTTTCTTTCACAATAGGTTTTAGTAAAGTAAGAGGTATTAATTTTACATACATGTGTATACATATATCTTAGTATTAGTATTCATTTATCATTTGGGATTTCTGATGCATGCCTTGAAATCACTGCTTATGGGGGAAAGGATATTTTCAAATGGAACAAACATTCAAACAGATCACGTAGCAGTCTTTGCAATAAGCGTGTCATAATACAACATTAAATAAATGTTACACTTACAGACTTAACTCTCTGGTCAAAGATATAAATTATTTTGCCTATGTCATGTACTACTTATAAAGTGTCTAATATAGTAACACTAGTAACAGAATCTATGCATTCTTCTAGCAAGGGCAAAGTCATTTTAAGAGTTTGCTCTAGTATGTGGTATACATATGTGCATGTATTACATGTGTTATAAAATATATTGTTGCATTTTGTTTTGTTGATGAAAGTAATGTACATGATGTAAACATTTTAATTTTGTCAAGCAGTATTACTTTTTGTAATGTGTGTGATACAACATCATACATGTTCAAATACATATTATTAGTTTGCGTGCAAAACTAAATATACAATACACTCAGTTTCCTTTTAGAAATTGCAATATTTGTCATATATAAATATATATATAATATAAAAAAACGCCGACAACGGCAGAGCGCTCATAGTATTTGAAATGGACAGAAACATTTCAATAATTGCCTTACCCTCTTGAGCCAATCACCCATGTCCGAAAGACAGCGATTTCAGTACAATGGCATGAATAACTTGCATAAGATTGTGAAATTTGAGAAATGTTTTAAATTTGACAGAATAAGGCTTTGGTTCTTCTTCCATGCCTATTGCACTAAAACATTGAAAGTCATGTTTGATTCATCAAAAGTGGTTTAAAATTATAGATTGTATTCATGAAAATAGCTTTGATACACACATTTTCTTAAGAATTTATAATATATCATTTGTATCTTGTCCAAAATTCAGATCTTGGGATCAATTTGAGCATTGAAACAATTCAGGTCCCAAATCCCATCACAATCGGATTAGAATTAAAATGTTAACGTTTCAATGTTATTTCAGCTCTTTAAATCACAAAACTTCAATCATCCTGTATGTATTCATATAATTTTTCATATTGATTGTTAGTTACTGAAAATCTGTGTTGTTTCTCTTAAAAATCATTGTTCTGTTTTGTTTGTGAACTGAATCTGAGAAAATTGAACTGCATGCATGTCTTTAATTAATGTTTGTTTTTTTATATTTTTTAATTTTCTGTTTGCAAGTTATAACAATAACAAGACACCGTTTCAGAGATGGTATGGCATAGTAGTTTATGGTCTGCTTTCCTATTATCTAGTATGATTCTTTTTTTGCCCATGAATGTTTGGTAGTGTATACATTTGTAAACTAAAAAATTCCTCTGTTTAGTTTACTTTTATTGGTTTAAAGTTTTATTGAGGTTTGTATGGAAGATTCAGGAACTAGGAACATTTTGAATTGGTTCTGCCTTAATCATACATTTTTCATGACATTGGCATGGTTTGTGAAATTGAAATGATTCACAATCACATGCATATAAATATCAGTCACATGTAATATATGCTTTGAATTTATCTTTCCATGTATTCCTGTTGGCCTATTTTGATCTATGGTTGCAAATTATTATCTCAATAGTTTGTTTTTATCTTTGATCGTATCACATTAACATTCTTGTTCTGTACGGAAAGTGAATGAAAACTTTTTTTCTGCATTGCCCTCCTTATTGAAATGCATTCATTGTAGTACATTGCAATTCTTTCCCATCCTCCCATGATATGAAGACTTTGGAAAACTCATTAACGTGGAAGGCTAGGCTTTTTTATCTTTTTCCTGTCCAACCTCCGTTACTATACCATTACCATACCATTACAATACCATACCATTGAGAAAGTTAGTCAAATTATGAGTATGACCATATGCAAATAGGTTGAGTTTGTTTGGGTTACTCTATTTTATTCTTCGATCTTAAAATATGATGAGGATGTTTTAAAAAAATTCTACTCAAGCTCTTGGATATTGAGGACATATAGTATGATAATAGCAAACATTGGTCATAGAATGTTCTTATTGTGTCGTTAACCCTTACGTTGCTGTGTTCAACTTTCGGTTGACATTTGTACTGCCGACTTCTACTGTCTGTAGTCGAAAACTTGACCAGCTCCACTAAACAGGCCGACTGTAAAATAAGCCGAAATAAATTATGTATAGTAGTTTCCTGCCATCACAATAGACTGCTGCGACTGCATACATTTTTTCCGTTCAAAATTTGTCGATTTGACCCGGATTTGACCTATTTTTCCGACTTTGTAACCTCGAAATTGATAATGAAGAGATTATGCACCGTCATGAATCTGATTCTGGCGAGGCTAGAGTTGAAGATGGTGATGATTTATAGTGCAACGAATATGATAGAGGTGTTTAAGAGCTTATTGCATGTAACACTGACAACGAAGTGTACGAGGTTCTTCGGTGGAGAGCACAAATAAAAGTGGGTGGGTACTGTTGACGCTAGTACCTGGCACTGGGAATGTTTGAAAATTAGAGACATATATGACACACCACAGAAAACATACATATGAATAGAAGACTTAGATAGACAGGACAGCTCAACAAAATAAATTTTAAGATTCTTGATTACTGTCTTCATGTCGTCATTTTGTGAATTTTTTCTTAATATTTGCATTTTTTATGTTTGTAATGCAACATAAATAACTGTTTTTTTTTCTACATTATTGTCTAATTCTTCCCTTTTCTCTGTCTTCCTCACACTACAATACAATCCACAAATCATGATTAGCCCATAATATGGTTCACAATGGTGTATTTTGTGACCATAAAATGTCATTTTCACTGATAAATGATATGACCAAAAAACCCATGAATTGTCAAAATCCAAGATGGCTGCCATGGTCACATGACCTCATTTGCATATGTTAAATATTTTTTTCCTGTAGCACAATCTATCGTTAGTAATAGTATGTCCTGAAAGTTTCATTTGAATATCTATGGTAGTTAAGAAATGAGAATTTTTTTCCTGATACAAGTTACTTCTAGGATTTCAGCCAAAATTGGTGGCAATGGCAAAGACATCCAGTGTAAACTGAGTGGCAACGTAAAGATTAAGTCGTAAGACATTATAATGCCTTTCTCTAGAGCATTTCCAGTTTAAGTAAAGACAAAGTAAAGGTAACGTTATTACTTTTTGAATATGAATGATACAAACACTGCTGTTTCCCAGACGGCCCATATTTTTTTATGAAGCCAGTGAAACTAACCCAAACTTAGAACTAACTAGAAGTAGAAGTAGGAGGAAAAACAAAACAACTGTACAACTCTAGACTATCCCTAGGCGTTTTTTGCAAATGTACAATACAATGTAATACATGTACCCATTTATACTTATGATAGAAGAGCATACCGTGCTGTGTGTAGCTGGACAATGTATATTAGTGCCTGTGTGCGTGTTCGTACAATTACAATTTAGTATAGTTGGTGTCGGACAACTAAATCACACGATCGATAAGTCTCTTCACTATCATACTATCAAGTATCATCCCACTACCACCCACGCTAATCTCTCTTTCTCTCTTTCCTTTTTGTTAGTTAAGGCTTGTTTCGTTTTAGTTCAGGTACTGTACTATTTCAATGTATGCATATGGCATGTAAGAAAGAAGAGAAAATAAAGAGCAGCATTAGCAAAGGAGAGGCTGTTTTAGTTTTTAAGTTAAAATGACAGTGATTGCTGGTAAATGCAATGTATTAATTATGGTATTGTTAAGTATTGTAGTTACTAGTAGTGTTAGAATATATATATATGGGGAGGTACAAAAGAAATGCATGAGTATTTAAAAAAAAGTGTATGTTAATGTTAATTGTTATTAACGTTATTGTAATGGACTTGTAGCCAACATGTCTAAGTGAGATGTCCTTGTGGACGATTGGCGGGGGATACTCATAGACAGGTCTTACTCCTACTTCTTTCCTTCATTCATTCATCTTTCATCTTGCTGTTTCCTCTTGGCCCCTTACGTTTAAGTGAGATTACTGCATATGGTGGATGGGGTAAGTTTCAATGAAACAAACTTACAAAAAGATTCTCCTTTACAATTTGAATTACAACTGCATTCTTGACTTATGACGTACATGATGTATTGATGACATGCATACTTTTATTATAAATGTATACTATTGATGATCTGCATACTTTTATTATACATGTATTATGTATACTACATGTATACTGTTTTGTGAGGCAAAAGTTTAATTTTTTCTGGTCAATTAAGAATAAAAAAAGATTTCTTGTCATGCCATGAAAATTTAGTTTGTCATTGAATATCAGTATACATACATGTACTATTGTTATTATTTTTAGTTCTAAAATGTAATGATATAAATAAGTATCAAGATTTACATATTTATCAAAAAGAGATAAAAAGGATTAAATTTTGATTTCAGGCAATCATAACACTACATTATTTTTTTCTTCTTTAAATTTCAAGGAATAAAACCATAGTACCATGCATGGTCTGTTTGTTTTATTAATTCATTTTTGTACTAAATTTCACTCAATGAAGTTAATGTGGTAATGTAAGTTACTGTACTGTACGTTATCGATATAATGGTATTAGTATTGTAGTATATTAGTTTTTGTATATATATTTTATATTTATTATTACTATTATATGTGTATTTTACAAATTTGTTACACCATGGGGGATGATATCAAGTACGATTATTATATTATATCGAGTCATTGCTTAATACTGAGGGGTGGGTATGACCGATACGATTTAAAATTTCTTATTATGAAAACTAATATTAACATATTAGTATTAGCGATTTAAAATGGCAGCTCAGGTGAAGGGAAATTTTATTGAAATGAAAGTGAAAGATAAGGAAACAACAGAGTTTTCCTTAATTAAACATCATTCAAATTATGGTTGTTAATACAGTAATAGTGGCCTTGTAACAGAGCCTTTGAGTTGACACAAAGAACAACAAACTCGGATATTATAAATTATATAGAGAATATATAAATATCATACATATCTATATATATATATATAATTCAAAATCTGAGATGGCCGTTCTTTATTCCCCAAAAGCTCTGTTGCCAGGCCATTTAAAGAGTACCGGGTAACCATATTTTGCATGTAGGTTCTTAATGATCCCAAAATTGTTTTCGTTCAAACCAGAAGTGACATTTCAATTTCATTATTGAAAATGTTAATTGTTATTGTTGCCGTCTTTTGAGTAAAAGTATAATTTTCATTCACTTTCAACTTTCACCTAGGTCGCCATTTTGAACAGATTATGATTTTTAAAAAAGTTGGAATATTAGTGAATAGTACCTACCTGCGTAACCTCAGAATCGAATACTACGCCTATCTAATAATCACAGTTGGTATCATCTGGGGTGTAACATGCTTGTATAATAGATGTATGTGTTCTGTCAAGTTACTTTCTTAGATTCTTAATCTTAGCACATGTTTGTGTCATCGTCAATGTATAATTGTATTGTATTGCCGTATTCATTTTTGGTGTTCTGGAGGTGTCATGTATAAATAAAGGAAAAAGACAGATTAAAAGTGTAGAAATAGTAGTACTACTAGAAGTAAGAGGCCATTCAACAATGGAGGCAAGCTACACCAGTACTACAGGTAATTTAAACTTCTCACTTCTTCATCAATGCTGTTACAGGCCATAGATAAAGCAGGAGTGTATCCCAGTTTTTATAAAACATGAAGTGGAACAGGTGATGATATTGATAGTAATAGTAATACATATATAAAATATAATTAATAATAGCTACCTCCTGGACAGGACGCAAGTCTATCACTATCACAAATTTTTACTTCCAAGCTGGTGTTGGTCGTGGTATCAATTTGCACCTGGGTTAAGTGGGAAACTGCATGTTGTTACTGTTACTAATGTACATATATCATTATTACATATGTATTAATGTTAAATGTCTTCCCCAAGGAACACAGCGTCGGACCTAGCGTTGCTAAGAATACATGTGTACTGATGTACACATACATGTACTTCTCTACTACTATCAATATCATGTACTAAGATTTGAATTCAGGACCTCCTGATCCGAAACCTAACCATTAGGCCACCAATGCCACATCTTAGGCATCAGCCTTTAATAATTTAATAATTTGATACACACTAACAGTAACACTAACAATGAAGGAGACAAGCTATTCCAATAATGCACAAGAGCAAATGAACGAGAATAATGAACTATTCAATAAATAAATTACGGTATGAAAAATGGAATATTTTTATTACATGTATAAACTATAATTATAATAGTAATATGAATATGATGCAAATCAAGATAGATTGTGTCGGGAAAGGTATCACAATCAGAACATATTATTATATTCTTCTAATTTAGAATTTTATGGTCATTAATTTGATTATTTAGGTTCGTATTCATACTCGTTCAATAAATAAAATAGCGCTTAGCAGTCAAAAATGGAATATTTTTATTACATGTAACAGTAAACACTAAACTATAATTTTAATAGTAATATGAATATGAACAAATCAAGATATTGTTGGAAAGGAAAGGTATCAAATCAAACATATTATATATTCTATTATATTACTCATATTTGTTTCAATTTTAGAATTTTATGGTCATTTTTGAAATATTTCTCCAGGCTTGTTGGTGTATTTTCTTAAAGATCCATTCTATTTGTGAATATTCAATAGAAATAATTAGGAAATTTTTTACAAGTCATGACAAGTTGTGAATCAGTCTCTAATCCATTGAAGAATTATTATTATATTTTCCTTTCAAAGTCTCAAAGCAAACAACATCTATTACTATTATTATATTCTTCCAACCAGTACCAAAAAGTAAATATTATAGTATGTTTGCCTGCAAAAAACACATTTCTAGGCTATCTTCATGAGTATTATACCTAAATAATATGTTTTGTGAAATCATTTCTCAGGCTTGTTGGTGTATTTTTTAAAGATTGCAATTACATAATTAGGAAATTAAGACACAAGTCAGACTTTGAGTGTGTGGTTGAAGAGGAAACAGGAAGTGACCTTTTTATTTGTTCTGGCAGTGTATATGAACATTCGCATTACTTCATACTATTATTCATTCACTTAAATATCTTCATGAGATATACCACAATATCCCCCTTCTTTGTAAAAAAATAAATGATCATAGTAAGAATGGACATTTTCTTTTTTGTTTTGTTTTTTGTTATAACATCATAAATTTAAAAACATGAGTCTTGTGATTCAGAGAGTGAATTGAATGATCAAGTGTTATTTGTGTTTCTATCTATGACGCATGGAAGTTCAATTTTCATATTTCAGATAGTTCCCACTCAGTCCATGTAATGTGTACGATTCTAAAGTAAGATTGCTGTAAGAGCATTCATGAATTTAGTGTCTACAGTTGACCTAGTGTGTGTGAAAATGTGACAGTGATCGCTGCACAGCCCAATAATCAAATATGCCTATTCAGTGTATTTGGTGAACAACGCGCCACTACGAGTAGTGTATGTGGTGCTTTTGTTGCTCCCAGTTTGGCGATAAGGGAGCGAAGGCAAGTGAGATGACTCTGCCTTTTTTAGGTGGTGAGCATGAGAGCTCGACCGGTGGTCTTGGAGTATCTTCACCAAGCAGGCCACCTTCAGTAGTTTCTGAACGTTGAAATGATTCATTTGGAGCAGCGGAAATTCTTGTTGCTACGGTATCAAAAAACCGGTGATTTGTTCATAGGAACTCTGGTGTGTACAATCTGATCCACATGACGACGCCAGTATACTCCGGGGCTCATTTCTACCTGGTAGGTGAGTGGTCCTGTTGGTGAATGTATGGTGGCATGTTGCCAGATAGTCTTGCACTAAGACGGAGTCGCCTACTTTGAAGGTGCGGAGATTAGCCTGCGATTTGTTGTTGACCTGAGTTTGTTGGTTATGATTAACTGTAGAGATCATATCTATCTAAGTGTGATCGTAGGGTGCGACCAAACATTAAGCAGGCAGAGCTCTCATTCGTTGTTGAGTGCGGGGCATTCCTGTAGGCGAGAAGAAACCTAGCCAGTTTCATTTGGATAGTGCCCGTATCACCCTTTGAAGACTTTAGCGCGTTTTTGAAAGACTGAACAGCTCTTTCTGCCAGGCCATTTGTAGCGGGATGGTATGGCGAGCTGAAAATGTGCCTTATTCCATTATTCTTTGTAAATTGCTTGAATTCATTTGACGCAAGTTGGGCTCCGTTGTCCAAATCTTGCAAATATGTTGCTTAGAATGTTGATAGTGGACAAGGAAGTTGATATTTGTGCTGGAATAACTTCCATCCACTTAGAGTGTGCGTCGACGACAACAAGAAACATTGATCCCATAAAGGGTCCGGCATAATCAACATGAATGCGCTGCCATGGTTTGTCTGGCCAGTGCCAGGGATGAAGAGGAGATGATGGTGGGTTAAGTTGAGCATTTGCGCATCTGGAACAACCTTTGGTTATGTTTTCAATGTCCTTATCTAAGGATGGCCACCAAAAATATTTCCTCACTAAATTTTTCATTTTCACTACACCGAGATGACCCATGTGTAGTGTGGTCAAAATATTCTTGTGGAGTTTATTGGGAGGAATGACTCGATACCCCCAAAGGAGGCAATTCTGTTGTACAGAAAGCTCATGTCTTTTGCTTGCAAATGGGCGCAGCTCTGGAGATATCTCATTTGGCCAGATATCGCTTTGAACCTAATGAATAATCTTTGTTATCAATATATCATTGCGCGATTCTCGGCTAACTGTGTTGACGTTGACTGGAAGGACGTTGATGATTTCTGTGAAGAATATGTCATTTGACTTGTCTAGTTCTTCGGAGATGACTGTTGTAGGTGATTTCTTGAAGAATATGTCATTTGCCTTGTCTAGTCAAAACCTGCCAAAGATGACTGTTGTAGTCTTGACAGTCCATGGAATTCCTTCTGTTTGAAAATTTTGAAGGCTGATGATCAGTAGTGAACATAGTCAAAACCTGCCAAAATTCTTAAAAACAATGTTGTCGTGCAGCTGACATTGATGGAATTCCTTCTGCAGGGTTGAAAATATATTTGAGAGGCTGATGATCTAGTGAACGTGAAGCGTTTACAATATAAATAATTGAAGCTGGGTTCTTCACAGCCTAAACAATATTGCTGTGTAATATTCATTTCATTTCCAAATGATCGTCAAGAGGAAGCTGTAAATATGCTTGACGCAGATCTATCTTGGAAAAAGTTTTGCCTTGTTCCAAATTCGCCGTATCTTCCAATCGAGGTAAGGTGTAATATTCAACATTCAATGCTGGGTTTACCTCCGCAGATTCTGACATCTCCATTACTTTTCAATACTGGAACAATCAGGGTTGCCCATTCACTAGATTGAAGTTTTGATATTATTCCTTGTTTCTCCAGGAGGTCCAGTTCCTTCTCTACTTTGGCTTTCAAGGCATAAGGGATGGGTCTTGCCTTGCAGAATTTTGGATGTGTCTTGTCCTTGATACTAAGTGTACCAAATAGTCCCTTGACCGTGCCTATTCCTTCAGAGAAGACGCCTGAGAACTTTGATATTAGACGTTTGATGTCTGTGTCACTTGTATGCATTTGATGAATATTGTGCCAGTTGAGTTTGAACACAGATAGCCAATTCCTTCCAAATATTGGATTGCTTCCCTTTCTGAGGATGAGGAGTGGTAGTATTTCCTCTTGGCCATTCTTGTGTACATTTACCATGACTTGACCCATGGGTTGAATGATTTCATTTGTGAATGTACGCAGTTTCATGTTGGTCATGGACAGGTCTGGTTCTTTCTCGAAGGTCTTTCTGTAGTCTTCAATTATCATGACTGATATTGTGATATTACAGAACCTGTATCGAGTTCCATTTTTGTGGCAATGTTGTCAATTTCTAATTGGACCATTATCTTTGGAGTTTTATGTTGAATTTGGAACATCTCCAATGTAAAAGAGTCGGTTTGTTCTAGATCCAACTCATAAATATTTTTTGATACAGATCTAGGCTTAGATCGGTAACCCGGAATTTCCGTTTGAATTGCTCGTTTGCTTCAGTGGATCTGCATGCGGACTGTATGTGTCCTGTCTCGTGGCACTTCTTGCAACTTGCTTCTCTCCAGAAACATTCTGTCCTGTGGTTATTTTTACCACAGGATTGGCATGGCGGGTAGTGTGTCTGTTTTGGCTTTCCTTGCGGTGTTATCGTTATCTTATGAACGGCTGAACCACCGTGAATTTCAGCCGCGTCTCTGTGTGCCGTTTCCATGGCAAGAGCCAATGATGTAGCATTCTCTAATGTCAATTTGTGTTCTTGTAGGAGACGTTTTTGTGTTGCTTCGTCCTTAAGGCCGCACAAAATCTGTCACGTAGAGATGTTTTCAAATCATCTCCGAAGTTGCAATGTTCGCTGAGTCGTTTTATTGCTGTAATGAATTCTGATATGCTTTCACTTTGCTCTTGATTACGCTTATGAAACTTAAAGCGTTCAACTATCTCTAGCAGTGGTGGGCAGAAATGGTTGGCGAATAGGCTGCAGAGGGTTTCGTAGGGCTGTGACGATGGTAGATCTGGTGCAGTCAGAGTGCTGTAGGCTTTAGCGCCTATTGATGACAACAGTGTAGCCGTTTGCTTAGCAACTGGAATGTCATTCGCAATAATATGTGCATCCAGACGTTCTTTATAGTTTGTAAAGGTCTTTATGCCTTCATTGTAAGTGTCGGGTCTCGGCATGTTACAAGATTCTATCTGTCTTCTAGATCAAGAAATTCTAATTAGGAATGAAAATACCTGTTTCTGTTATGAAAATAACATTAACAGTATGTATAGCTTTCCTGATGAAGGATGATGTAGAATATTAACAATGAACTTGAAAAAATCCTCGTCGCCAGTGTGATGTATTCAGATTACATAATTAGGAAATTAAGACACAAGTCAGACTTTGAGTGTGTGGTTGAAGAGGAAACAGAAAGTGACCTTTTGATTTGTTCTGGCAGTGTATATGAACATTCGCATTACTTCATACAATTATTCATTCACTTAATTATCTTCATGAGATATACCACACCATTCAAGTTCAACAGTCCCATCCCACTCTCTATGGCTGGCGCCAGTTTGGTCCGCAATCATTTATTATTAGTTATTAATTTTTCACGGATAACCTTGATGTATCTAAAGGTCCTCGCCTTATCCACAACCTGGAGACGCGTCTGGTAAGGGATGGTCGCCCCTCAGGATAACTAACTATATGTATAATTGATGAACAGAAATAAGTTATCTCGGTAAATGTTTTGTGTCCCTTCTTGCATTCTTATGTTTGTTTTCATGAAAAAGTAGATGAATAAGTATGATACTGATACATTTACGTGTGCCTTTCAAGTATACCACTGAATGTGAAAGATCAAATAATACTTGGAATTCCATATGAGTCACTATATCGTCAAATACCAGAAGAGACTGCTATTTTTTCTGAATTTCCCTTCAGATACATAGTAATGCTCAAAGCATAAAAATAAAAAATATCCCAACCAAATGAATTATTATATTACAATTATTATACATTTGTGTAATTATAAATTATAAGTGTTGATGAATCTTGCGTTTTTCAGGATGTAAGAAGTCTTAAGTAAGTGACTGAGTGACAACAAATTCAAATTGCAAGCAATTTTAAACACAAGGCCAGTATAACATTATGATAAAATTTAATGATAATTCCAATAACGCCAAATGCAACACTTTCAGTTTCAACAAAAGATCTCAAATAAAAATCACAATCCAGCAAATTATAGTGTTTCTCGTAACAACATTAGCCCCAAAGATTTTTAGATTTAATTTAATTTTAAATTGATGACAATAATCAATGGGTTTATTTTTTTAGTAACCTTGAATTTTCTAAGTAAGACATTTTAGTTTTTACACAATTACTTCCATCAGGGTGTGTGAACACTTACGAGTTACATCCTCAAAACCATTTGCTGAAAATGCTCTTCCTCAACATGGCTTTAAATATAATGGAGTTACATCTGTAGGACCATCAAAATGAACATAACTAATATTAGTAATAATACAAAAAAATTTTTTAATTACCATGAGGAAAAAAGAAGAAATAATAAGAGTAAGTCATTATAATTATCCAAATCAAAGGCAGATCATTTGTTTATGATTTCTATGTAGAAATCTGATTTTGAAATATCTTCCCCATATATATATTCAATGGGTGCACCGTTTGCCTACCATTCCATACAGAAGTAGCACTGAAAAAACCTTTGTTTATGAAAATCAACCTTGCCATTCATAGATGAGCAGATGATCTCTGAACCTACTGATTCAAATTTGTCGCGCTCAGATTTCATTATTTTTCATTTTATATCATTTATTAAGTGAGTCAAAGCCATCAGAAATGATTGAAATTCCATCTCATTGTGAGATAAGGTCGGTGATTATTGCTGAACTTCAAAGTAGGAGACAATCATAGGCAAATAAGCAAGACGTATGGCAAAAAAGCAATTTCTGAGAACATGGTTGGAAAATGGATGAAAAATTGAAAACGTTCAACAAGGGATGCACAAATGTTCATGATGAATCAAGGCCTGGGCAACTGACTTTAGTCAACGATGCTGTTATTCATTCTTATCAAAAGGGTTGAAGAAATAGTCTGAAGTGATCAATACTTCACAATAAGATCATTTTATCCTACCCTACAGCTTTCTTTTGATTCCAAGTCTTCATTGCATCAGATGTGTTACTAATGTACGCAATAATTGGGATTTCGAAGGTCTGCACCCGATGGGTGCCCAAAATGTTTCTTAAACTTAAACAATGAAGAAAGAAATACGCAGAAATGTTTTTGAAACAACACCAGGAACAAGGCGATGAACTGCTTGATCATACTCATACTGTGAGTGTGACAGGAGATAGACATGGACTCACCTGGGAGCAAAGAGCAGTTAATGCAAAGAAAGCATCCATCGACTGACACCAAGGAAGGATCATATGACAAAGAAGCTACAGTCGCATCTCAATAATCCAAACACCTCCATTGTGAGCAATTTGTCCGGATTATTGAACCACCGATCAATCAAAGGGACACATTATTTTGAATCAGCGGGTCAGTGTACAACGATGCTGTTGATCACTGGCCATAATTCTCTCTCTCTCTCTCCGGCTCTCACTCTCATTACGCTTTTCTGAGAACTACACTACACCACTACACGTCCGTCTATATTAGTCCTAGTCCTGTATGAACAATGTTAATAATATTGATTTTTTTTCAAGGTCGTGCGTCATTACTGTCATTACTACTAATCTAGGCTTATCACTGTATTACTATTAGTACTACTACTACTTTAGCGCTGTTCCCTGCTCTTGGTATAACATTTGAGGCTTCAACTAAAAAGTGAAGCTTCTTTGGTTTGAGAATCAACTAATAATATTTGTGATGTTGGTGGCTGAACTACATGTATTAGTACTAGTAAAGTAGTAGTAGTACAAATGTATTAGACTGCGTAACTGGGGATCATAAGATCCCGGGCTCAAATCCAAGCAAAGCTAGGTTTGACATTACGTTGCTTAAGTTTGTTTCTTTGAAATTTACCATGTCCACCATTGAGGTGATCTCAGAGTGAATTAAAAGGAAACAGCAAGATGAAATATGAGTGAAAGAAGGAAAGAAGTAGGACTTACTAGCAGCAACCGCCCGCTATTGCTTGGGAAACACACACACACACTTTCTCTCTCTCTCTGTGACTTGTGCGAACTTACAGAAACACCAGAAGAAGAAGAAAAGAAAGGACAGACAGACAGAGTCAGAGACAATGTCTAAAACTAAAAAATGGTATGGCTAAATTGGCGATAGAGAAGTCCAGTCGGGTGGCTTTGAATTTGTTTGCGGATTAGTTAGAGTACTATCTCGAACAGTTAAGTGTTCGGTTTATTGAAGCATAAATTGTCTATATATATTGTAGTACATTGTTCCAATATTAGGTGTTCAGATCCAGAATTTCCGGATTATTGGGTACAAATAAAGAAGAAAAATCCGCCCCTGCTCATCTGTTCAGATTATCGAGACATTCGGATTATGATCGAAGTCCGGGCTATTGAGGCGTGACTGTACTGTGTACTGATTTCCCCCCTGGGAAATGGTATTCTTTTGGTAGACTTTCTGCCACTAGGAATGTAGGAAGGACAATCAGTTCAGACATTTGATCTTGTGAAACGTTGACGAAATTGAGACATGCTACTAACTATTTAAACTAGTGCTATTCAGAACAAACGGTGAGGAATGCTAAGGAACGGCATCTTGTTGTTGCATGATGAGACCTGGCCTCTTTTTAAAAAAAACATAATGTACTATGTATATATTGTACTACTACTACTACTAGCTACTGTACTTCACAGCAGTAACACATTTTTATGGGTAATAAAAACTATAGTATTAGTACTTAAGTACATCAAACTGCAATAGATAAAATCATTCTCTACGATTTGGTAGCGGGTGAGTTCACTTCCTTTGTTTCAGGACTATTTGCTATCTTGTTGTACATGAAACAGAATAGAAATAACAAATTGTCATATTCATTATTATAAGACGCATTTATAAAAGTGGTGTGGAGATCTTTAATGAAGTAGTATATTGCTTCGATTGTAGACAAATAAGTAGTGGGAATGCCTTGCTGCTTCCTCCAAAAGTTGCTGTGTCTTAATTTCAATTCCACTCTTTGAAAGCCTGAAAAATAAAATAAAAGACCAAATATAATCATGAGAATGATCATCTATTATCTATCATCAATAATTGAAATTGTTACAAATTGTTACAATTTTAAGAACACATCAAAAGAGAGACTGCCCTTTGATTCGACAGAATTCTTTCTCTGTACATTAATTTCATCGGATATGATGAGAGTGAGACATCACAACATCGGTTATAATAACTTTTAAGAATTATTATGGGCCAACAATAAGATGAGAGTGAGAGAGAGAGAAAGGCAGGAGGGGTAGGGGTCAGAAACTTTCTGTGAACATTCGGCGGTGAATCATGAATGCATGCAACCCTTGCAAATCTGGGTTTTTTAATAGGTAAATAATATTAATAATAATAATATTTTTACATGAATGTATTTGATATTAATTCGCATTCGAATTCAATTTAAGTATTGTAAGAAAGCTGAATTCAACACCCCAAGATTTTGAGATCCTGTGGGGCTGGTTTGCGAAGTGAAGCACTAGCACTGTTTGATTTCTGTTCAGTCCAAAGGAGTCCATACGTTTGAGGTCAATCTCATTGAGACTGCCATATACATGTACTATGATATTATCTATCCTTAGTTTTGTCCAAATTGATACAGATCTTAAGACCAAGATGTAATGTAGTGTATGGTCGGCTTAACTCTTTGAGTTTGAGTGTCAATCACCAATCTAGGTTATTTTTGCCAACCGCTGATGTTGTGACGTCCACAACTGATATATTGGCATTTGGCATAGAACAATCTAGTGGAAGGGCTGATTGGCACTCGATACTTAGAAAAGTATGTCTTTGCAGGGTTTGTAATAAATCTGGCATAGAGTATAGAGCAATAACTTTTTAAAAGATGGAGAATTGGTATATATCTGTCATAGACAGCCTGATGTAAATTTCAAACTATGGATGTTCGGACAAAACGTTTTCGGGTGTATGATGATGTATGTAACTAATGAAAATAGAACAAATACAGGCTTATGTGATGAAAGAATGACAGACCTTTAAGTCTTTCATCATTGATGATATTGGTTGTCTGATTCCAAGTAGAGTCTATGAAGATCACCCTTTCAAAGGAAGCTCTTTCCTTGACAATTTCATTATCTTTTCAGGCCTTTCGTCTGACTGACACAGAAGCGTTGAGTCTTTAGTACTAGTATTCATGTGAATTCTTTTCCTTGTAGGTGAAGTGTCTTCTTCTTCTTTACTGGAATTCTGGCTGCTGTCCTGAGTGATAATTTTGTGAAACATTTCATTTTTGTTCTCAGTTGCAGCAATGTCTTTTGTTTGTGAGCTTGATAAATCGTGAAACATTACCAAGAGTGGCTAAACTAGTGGCAGAGTCATTTCTTAATTTGTTCTCATCATCTTTGTTTGAAATGGTACTTGCTTTTAGGAAATCATTCAGTGTGATGGAATCTTTACCTGGAAAAACAATGGCAACCTGAAGAAAGTAAAGGCGAGACAGAAAACAAACAATACATCAAAATTGTTTTGGGTTTCATTTGAATGCCCTAATGAAATTAACAAATAATAGCATCAGTTCATAACGATTGATATGCTATCATTATATTATAATAATAAATAGAGTTTTTATAATATGGTAGCATAGAGTAAAAAGTCATCTGGCCGATGTACGACCTGCTCCTGGTGTAGCCACATTGAATGAGTGTGAGTAATGATCATCGACTTTATTGTACTTTATACCAGAAAAACATACAAATAGTTTATCCTACTTAATTCACCTTTCTAATCATCAACTATTGTTGGTTAATGAGGTAATGCAACTTTTGGCAAAAATTGTGAGTCTTTTCCAATATCTCTACACTACAAACAATAAATTCTTCCTAAACTACGTCCTTTGATATCGTCTCATTGGCCATGTTTTATTAGGAATACATGTAAATGTTACTGACAAAGTATAAAATTCAGGTATTCTTCTACAGAATGCCAAGAAAAATAAGGCAAAGTATGAACCAGAGCTGTAATTTGTAATTTTTATTTGTTAAGAATTATGCCTTGATCTAGACATTACAATACAATAATACTTGTATACATTGCCTTAACATTAATTTTTTTACTAGAATTAGAATGATGAGCATTGTTTAGACAAAGACAAATGTTTCTTTCTGTTGTTTAATCGGAAAAAAATAATATTGACAATCAAATAAGAAATACAAAAAATAAAAATAAACAACGTATAAAAAATGATTTGCTATCATCAATGTTGTCAAAGTTAAATTAAGTACCAGTACTGTTTTTTTGTGTTGTCCCCTGGTTGACTTTAAACATAAGAATACTCATGTTCTTGATTACTGATGGTGAGTGGCATCGGTGGCTGAGTGGTTAGGCTGCCGGACGGGATCAAGAGGTCCCAGGTTCAAATCCTAGCAAAGCTAGTTCCGACATTGTGTTCCTTGGGAAAGACACTTAACACCCTTTTTCCCCACTCTACCCAGGTGCAAATGGGTATATGCACTAGCTTAGGAGTAAAAAAACCTGCACCAGACTAGTGCCCTGGCTAGGAGGTGACTATTATCACCTGTTCCGTTTCATGCTATTGAAACAGGGACAAGCTCCGGCTCTATGGGCAGTAACAGCCTTAAAGGAACTTTACTTACTCTACTGACTATAACTATAAGCAACGAACACGACACAAGACCTTTGCTTTATTTTAGAGAAAAGAAAATTTAGAAAACCGAATGGAGATAATATTAAGAACATTAAATAAAAGACAGCTAATTAGTAATTTCACTGGAGGGAAAAAGAAATTGCAAAGACTGAAGACAGTGTTTAGTGTAAGATTAAGAAAAAATAATCCAGACATTGAAAAGTAAAAAGAAATGATAAAGCCAGAGGAGTTGTAGAGAAAATATAATAATAATATTGTGAGTTCCTAATCACGACGACACTGGTTCAAAACCCATGGCTGGCTCAGGTGTTTTTTCACAATGTTGTAGTTGTACTCTTCGTCTTAGGAAGGTACTTAACTTTGCTTTCCTCACTTGACTCAGTTGTGAATGCGTACCCAGCTACAGGTAGAGAAAATCTTATCAGAATGTTAAAACACAGCACCTAACAAGCTGCTGTATTTAGTAAGCTCCTCAAGGAGTTGAAAAAAACTTTGAATGAAACGACCTGCTGGGGGATAAGTGATGTACAGTCGGTGAGCCTGCACTTGTGCTTGGATAAAGATATAAAAATATATCTTGATCTTTATCTTTAATAAATACCTTTTCACATTCATAGTCAGGAATATGTGGATAAGTGTGGATTGTAACATCTTCTGGTGCTAAAATGGCAGCGTGTGTGGACGTGCTCTTTCCATCCATCTCACTTGGATGTTTGATGATGTCAACTTTAATGGGTAGCTTACAATATGAACAAGAAAGATACCAAATAGAAACATTTGAAATTTTAGTCCTGAGAACAAAATGTACAATCTAAATCAGCATCTTTTGCAATTGAGATATAAATGACAATAGTCTATGCCACATGTTCTCTATGATAATTGATATAATACTAGAACAATATAAGTATAAGCAAATATTTTCAGTAACACAGATTTTCTACCAGGACAAAAACTGATCAATAACAGGTTTGTAATTTAATCTAAATAAAAAAGTAAAATGTTTAACTTAAGAATTTCCTCCGTAATATAGCACGAAAAAGAATTTGAATCATGGGAAATTTTATGATAAAAGTAAGGAAGATCGCTATCTTAGCAGAATGTGCAAAGCAAAAGTTAAAAACATATTTAAATTACAGTAGTGACCGCCTAAATGCCCGGGAAGCAGACAAAATTGACAAAACGGGCATTTAGGCGAAAGTAGGTCAGGGGCAACAATTTGAGGGTAGGCCTATTTCTGTGCCGTTGGGTTTCCCTAGTGACTTGCCAATTTCGTCCAGGATTTGAAGCTTCTTTTGTAAATCTTTTCCTGGTCTATTCTTTTTTTCCAAGGTGTAGATCTGTATGTAGTTGTGCAAAATTCATGTTGTTACTATGGAGGCTAAGACTAAGACTAAGAGTAAGAGAAAAAAGAATTGATCCAATGTTTGCTTCCTCATTAACTGGCACAGCCCACACTATAATCTTATTAAACTTATCTAATCACGAGACCTATGACTTAAGTAGTTATACAAATTTGGATGAAAAAACTGGATAAAGAAAAGCCTCATCCAATGGGACCATTGTGTGAATTAATTAACAAGAATCTTACAACTCCTTCGATTCATAATCTTCATGTTAAAATTAAAACAACAGACAGACAAGGATAAAGATTCATAATCATAGCCAGATTGTTTGTTTTTGGAAAAGTCACCAGCTATACGAAAAATTTATTCTGAGAAAAAAGGAAACCTGGAAACCATAACGCTTTTTAACGCTGAGGTAGTGAGCGCGCGGATGGGTTGACCGTCTCTCTCCACGAAGACCCGAAGTCACACTGGATACGGCCAATACAGCAATAAAACTGTTCACACCCTGAAAGAGATGTGGGCGGAGTCCAGAAGACTGTCCGATTCTGATTGCTCGATGACAAACCAGTGATCCAATGGGACAACGGATGTGCTGTACATTGGGTGGAGTTATGAAAAGAAGATTGGTGAACGTTTAGTATATTAGGTGCTACAAATACAATGGATAGGTAATGAAGGGTGGTTGCAATGCAAGGCACATTGTTGACGGGCATAAGCCCTATTAGATTAGCAAATGGATTGCAAAGCATGTATGATAAAGAAAAAAAAGAATATTTAATCAATTACAGATGTATTTTATGATACTTTGGAGAAAAAGATACCTGCAGTTGTCGTTGAGTCCGGGCATTTAGGCGAAAATCTTCGTTTTCAAACGGGCATTTAGAGGGGCAATTTATATAGAAAAATTCGGTTTCACTGAGAAAGTGGGCATTTAGGCGAAATAGACATTTAGGCGGTCACTACTGTATGATGATACTGACAGAAGAAGAGATGGTTGATAGAAAGTCTCTAAGATTAGATAGAACATTTGGTTGCTCAAGACAATGGACATGCTGTAGCTTAACAAAAAGTGTTTGTAATACACATGTCCGAAATATTGTACCTTTTTATCTTTAAAATGTCTACTACTTACTACAAATAATAAAAGAAAGTTTGACTTACTTTAACTTGAGGAAGTTTCTCTTTAATGTGGGGAAGAGCAACATTACAAGAATAACAATAGTATTTTCTTGATTTCGTGCACAATGGGCATGATTGTCGGGATGTTAATTCATTTAGAAATGACCAATCAGTAACTTGAACATCTGGGAATGGGTTGTTCTGCATGTTGGTTTGTATTGTTACACCATGCCAGAGATTATGATGTTCAATTGGTACAACAGATGTAAAAATTCTGTACTGTAAGTTTGTAAAAAAGTTGATGTTGTCAATGTTACAAATACAATGTCTTCATCTGAAATAAAAAAATGAAATCACTAATCATCATCATTATATGAACATCCTTACACTTACACAGAGCAAAACCTAAAGCTACTAAGTCAAGACTGTTTTAAAATATAAATATACTTATCCTGCAAGGTTTTACAGAGGGAAAGACTTGAAAGAGGAGAAAAGGAAGACAGAAAAAGAAATAGGAAAACAACACAACAGATTAGACTGGACAGGGAAGAGCTTCTTCCAGACCCAAACCCTGCCTGAGGATGAGAAAATGGTGTGACATTACGGGATGCATGATGATTTTAATGTTAACTCACATCCAATTGAACACTCTGCCTGCCAACTTCCACCAATCGCCATTAATCTGTTTCAAACTTTGGCCTGCCGACTATAACAAGATCACTTTACACTGTCTGCATTCATTAATTGGCCGGCCAACTTAACCCATTGGCCTGTTGATTAGACTTAGAGCAATCATTTTGCACCGTATAAAGTCTGTTAACTCATTAGTGTGTAGATTCCCTGACTGGAAGACGCTGACCTGATTTCAATTTTCCCGCAATCAGACTGCAGTGGCATGGTTACATTTTCTAAGCTTCCTATGTGCTTCTGATGGGTGGCATTAGGGAAAGCATTCTTCTCTCTCCGTGCCACTATTGTAACAAGTAACAACAATCTGTTACGAAAAAAAAATTGATGATAAAAATAAAAACAAAAGCTCCTCAAGATGACGAATATTTTCCTCTCCGGGACATTGGTATCACACACAACCTCAACTCGGTGTCTTACTTTGGAGATAGATCTGATTTTTGCACAGAGAAGCTTTAATTCAGGCAAAGACTTCACCATGCGCCAGAATGTCAATAAATCTATGTCTCTGACTCTGAGTAAAGTTTACTAATAATTGATGTAATTTTGTAGTGGAACAGGGGATTTTTCGTGTCACGTTATTCTCGATTCATTCCATAGAATGAATGTCACCATTTTGGTTGAGTTGGCGAGTCAGTAAACTATAGGAACAGCCTATTGTTTTACTAGGTGAATAAATGGTAGTTTACAAGTACAACTCTATGAAACACAGTGTGTGGGGATTTCTTGGTGTCTTAGTATCCTAAAAGTAAATTTCCTACCCAGAAAGTGATTGATCGTATTCTTGGGTCCTTTAAACTTTAAAGGTAATGCAATTATTCATGAATTTGGGCAATCATGTAGCTGGCGGCTAATTCGCTGTAAAATCACAAGTAGTGTGGTTGTCTTTGGATGAATAAAAACCTTCCATCCAGAACAGGTAGTGAGGTAGTCCGGTAGTGAGGTTGTCTTTGGATGAATAAAAACATTCCACCTGAATACAGTGGTGCTTCATGTTTAACGACATCGGAAATAACGAGAGCTTGTTAATAACGAGACTTTTTCAATTCCCGTTTTTTTCCTAATTATTTCTCTATTGGAAAAGAGCTGTTTTAACGACACTAAGCGATCCAGAGACCTGGAATAACAAAAACTCGAAAATGGTTATAAATCTGAAATTAAAAATCATAATTTTCAACTAACACACACATTCATCCATACACATATCACAACACGCATTCAGATGAAGCCATAGAGCGGGAGAAGGTAACATTAGTAACAAAGAACGAGTACCGTACCATACAGTACAATGTACGTAGGCTATACACGTATGTAGGCCTGCTACCAGCCAGCACTAGCCAAAGCGTTGTGATTATCGATCGACTCGCACGCAGCGCAGCGGCATAGCAAACTGTACACATTTGTAGCCTACTTCATTGGCCTACACTACAGCCACTACTAGCCAAAGCGTTGTGATCGGTCGACACCTTTGTTCTTGCGTTAGCCACAAGTCATCGTCTTATTTATTTACTTTAATTCTTCTTAATTTTTACACCGTGAATTCTTAAAAAGAAAGAGGCTAACCATTGAAACGAAAGTTTCCATAACAGAAGAAGTGGAGAAGAAAGAAACTACATGTACCAATGCAAAGATATGTCGTCGATTTGACATTCCCTCTAGTACTTTGTACACAATTCTAAAGGACAAAGACAAGATCCTTTCTGATTACTCAAGCGGAAAGTTTACAAAGGAGCGGAAGAAAATTAAACGGCCCGGGAATAATGAGAGCTTGGGAATAACGACATTTTTTGCTTGGAACAGGGGCTCTCGTATTAACCGAGTTCCACTGTATAAGAAAAGGTCTAGGGGATTTGTATTTTTCGGGTGAATGGAAACCTTCCACCCAAATAAGATTTAAGGTAGCCTTGGGGGTTATATTATTTGGGTGGATTCCAACCGAATAAGACTTTCCTTAACTTAATATATATATATATATATATATATATATATATATATATATATATATATATATATATATATATATATATATATATATATATATATATATATATATATATATACATATATAATGGATAGATCTAGATATAGAATCTAGATCTCAACCTAACACTTTCATTTTCAAGCCAACGGGCAAAATAAAAAAGCCTTTCAGACTGACCGGCAATGAACGATGAACGCACTCCTCACTCCTCGTTTCGATTTCTGTTTGCAAATACCAGCTTTGAAATTCGTGCGTTGTTTTGATTTTATACACTGAGTTTGAGAGCGTAATGCGCTCCTATTTGATTTCAATGTCACTGTCGTAGTGTCGTGTCGTAGGCCTACTGTCGCGCGTTGCCCGCCAGGCTGTCGACCGCCATTGTGAAGTGTGAAGTTGTCTGCTTTCGCCTTCGTGTTCGTATGGCTGGTGGCACACAGAAACAGGAGAAAGGCGCAACAAATGCTATAGTTTGACTTTGAGGAAATGGCTTGATTTATTTTCAAGAATCAGTCTCACAGGGGCGCTTGCGCCGCTTTGGAAAAAGTAAACACTCCTTGCATGGTCTGTCCTAATTTCTAACCAGCGGGGAAAGGAGTGTCAAAAAAAGTCAATGCAGTTTCCTGTTTCTTATTTCTTTCTTTCTTTATCAGCTCACATTCTACATTCCAGTGTATGGGTTTAGATGCCCGAAATAATATTTCTCCAGGCTGCCCTGTCCTGCCATTTTCAGTTTCCTTCCGTGAAAGTTAAATTTCTTTGCGTTTGCCCTAACATTCCAAATTCCATGTTACAAAAATCACAGTCTGTGTTCTTTTCCAGAGTTGTCTTCGAAAGTTCAAGCCGGGTATATCAGTATATGATATGTATTTCTTTGAATCAGTTTGGTTTTGGATAAGCAGGGGATTGGCCCATTGTACCCTAGGTAGTTGGTGGGGCTGCCACCTTGAGGCCCCCTACCAGGCTTGCTATTTTCTGTCAGGGTTAACTCCCTTAGCCTTTGGTTGCTCAAAACCATCCCACAAGGCAGCAGGTTGTTATTTTCTGTTAGGGTTAACTCCCTTAGCTTTTGGTCAACCAAGACCCGCTTGCAAGGCAACAGGAGACTCGTGGAGGGCGGGACCGCCTAATCCCCGTACATGTGCTTACCTGTCCACTGCCCGGTCCTGTTTCTTCCATTCTGTATTATAAGTTGGGCGTCTAGATTATTTGCTGAGGACGGGGAGGGGTGGGGTGGTTGTCCAGAGGCAAGGTCTCGGCCTCTCAATCAACCTACAGGCCGTGGGTTCAAACCCTGACTGTTAAAAATATTTTGACCAGATCAGTGGCGTGGCCATAGGCACCAAGATGGGCCCTAGTTACGCTTGTCTCTTTATGAGTCATCAAGATTACCTCATCCGCCAGAGCTTCAAAGGGCCACAACCCCTTCATTACTACTGATACACTAATGATGGCATATGTTTCTGCTCTATAGCCAAGGACGAACTTGAAGAATATTCAATCCAGCGATACGCTACACCTTTCAAATATCCACATCTGAAGTGACATTTTTGGACATCAGGGTGATCTTTTCGAATGGGTCAATCACTACCTCCATCTATTAAAAAGAAAATGACAGTCACAGCTACCTTCCATATTCCTCTTCTCATCCCATTTCCTGTAAGAATTCAATCCCTTTCTCCCAATTTCTGCGTCTTCGTCGTCTCTGTAGGATGACATAGACTTCGCGGAACAGGCCAGGACTCTCGGTCATGCCTAAACTCAAGCAAAAGTCCTAATGACCGAGTGAAACGTATCATGACGTACCATCCTTACAATAAACACATAAAGCACTTGGTTTCAAAACATTATTCTTTCTTTCTTTCTTTATCAGCTCCCATTCTACCTTCGGGTGTATGGGTTTTAGATGCCCCAAATGATCTTTCTCCAGGCTGCCCTGTCCTGACATTTTCTGTTTCCTTCAGTGAGAGTTAAATTTCTTTGCGTTAATGCCTCTTTTATATCTCTTTTCCCACTTTCTCCAAGGTCTGCCTTTTGGTCTTTTACCTTGAGTTTAAGCACTGTATACTGATTTAGGTATTCTATTGTCATTCATTCTGTTAACATGCCCAAGCCATCTCGGTCGATTCATTTCTATCTTAGTTTTTATGCTATCTGCTTTGGTTTGATATCTTATTGTTGTGTTTCTGATTTTGTCTCCTTTTGTTTTCCCTACTACTCTTCTTAGATATTTCATTTCGGCTGCCTGCACTCTATTGTATTCCCTGCTGTCTAAGGTCCAGGCTTCACTGCCATAGAGGAGAGTAGGACAATAACCTGTGTGTTTTATACTGCCATTTTGTTTTTTGTTAACAATTCTTGTTTACCTACAAAAATCATTTCCTAGATGGTTATATATATTTCCCTTGCCTTTTGGATTCTCTGGCTGATTTCTTCTCTTACTCTTAGTTTGCCCTCTGAGTTAATCATTACTCCTAAGTAATTGTAGCTTTGAACTTGTTCTAAAATATCCCTACCTAATTTAAGATTTTGTGTTTCAGCTTCCCTAGTTACTGTCATATGCGTGGGTTGTACAAGCAAACACAATAGTCCAGAGACTTAGGAAATATACATAAAGGGCAACATGGTAATAAGACACTGGAACACGTCTTTACAGGCACGTGTACTTTATTCAACTCCCCGACAACTCGACAGTACAGGTAGAACGTGGTACAGTCTCAGCAGTACGAAAACACACAACACTACATATATTGTTGTAGGACTCATTCCATTACATCTCCCCCTTTTATGTTTAATAACTGACCCTTTGTTTAAAAGTTTCCAAACACAATCAAGACGATTACACTTCAGTTTGATTAAGGACAAGACATATTAGAATACTTGACTTCTTACAATGACCACATGGATTTAGACTTAAGTTTTGAAACACAAATTATAATGTCAAGTTGTGTTGTCTTCCTAATTGGACTGTTCATTTTCAAAAGTATCTTGAGACACGTTTAATGCATATACTTGCGAATGCTGTTGCGAATGCTGCTGCTATCCCAAATACTTGAAACACAATACCGTTGTTTTCTTAACTGATCACATTGATTACTGCTGTTACTGTTAATCCAAGTGAATTTCACACATTAATTTAATACGATAAAACTTAACGAGAAATTGACCATCGCGGAACGTGCTGGTTTAATGATGGCTCGATCACTACGTGTGTGAGCACAAGCTTCAGATCTGGTAACTGAAGATGGTGGGTCAGGCTCAAGAGGCCTGCTAGGCCTTCCTTTAAATGCTTTCGAAGATTCATCTGAGACATCGTTGTCTTCATCGGTCGATGCTGTTCTCTCTGGTGATGAATTATCCTGTGGTGGGCGAGTCGTATCCAGTTGAAAATGGCGACGATTTCTTCGTAATTCTCCCCTTTCGGTGCTGACAATATATGACCTTGGGGCGCATTTGTCAACGGATTTAGCTTGGGAGATTCCACATTTTATCTCCGTCGGTTTTGACTCGTACATGATCACCTGGATGAAGATCTGGAAGATCTTGTGAACTATGACGTCGATCGTAGTAGTATTTCTGACGCTCTTTAGCTCGCTGATCCCGGTTCCTTATGTTGTTGGATTTCCTTGCTTGCAGATTTTGTTTAGTAAAGTAGGAACGGTTGCGCGTATCCTTCTACCCATAGCCATTTCTGCTGGACTCATGCCAAAACTCGGGATGGGCGTTGCTCTGTATGCTAAGAGTGCAAGGTGGACATCTTCTTGTTTAAGAATGTCTTTAGCTATTCGCACAGCCCTCTCTACTTCACCATTTAACTGAAGATACTGTGCACTACTGGTGATATGATAGAAATTCCAGGTTTTGGAGAAAGCTTTAAACCCAGTTGAAGCGAATTGTGGACCATTGTCTGATACAACTGTTTCTGGAATTCCATGTGCCGCAAATAAGTTCTTAAGCTTGCAAATGATGCCTGCCGAAGTCACGTTTGTAAGGTATGCAATACCAATGTATCTAGAGTAATAATCGATGGTTACTAGGTAAATTTTATTTTTACTTCGCACAAATCGGTTGCCACCTTTTGAAATAGTCGTTCTGGAAGTGATGTAGATATCAGAGGTTCTCGTCTCTGTGTTGGCCTCTTCTCAATGCAGTACCTACATTTGGATATTTTTCTTCTATATCCATGTTTATTCTTGGCCACCAAACAGATCGGTTGGCTCTCTCGCGACATTTTGTGATTCCCTGGTGACCACTATGGATGTTGTCGATAATTTCCTTTCGTAAAATGTTTGGTATCACGATTCTCTGTCCTCTTAATAGCAGACCTTCACATACACTTAGTTCTCCTTTTAACTGTAGAAATTGCTTGATGCCAATTTAACATTTCGTTTGTATTCTGGCATCCATTTACAACATATTCCATTGTTGTTTTGATGCATACATCCTGTTGTGACTGATCGCGAATTTGATTTAGTTTTCTGTCTGTCACTGGCCATGAATTTACTACTTAGCTGACATACGCGCGACATCGTCTTGTAACGATCTTTCTTTTTCGGATGTAGCGTTGACGGGACTCCTTGAAAGAGTGTCCGAAATAAGCATTTCTTTGCTTGGAGTGTAGACTGCTCGAAATTGAAATCTCATCATTCTCATTAGCAGTCGCTGACATCGAATTGGAGTGTCGACCAAATCCCTTGAATTGATTAAAGGAACAAGAGGTTTGTGATCTGTCAGTAAAGTAAAATCTTTCAATCCAATTGAATAGCGATCACATTTTTCACAAGCCCACATCGCAGCATGACATTCTTTTTCAGTCTGTGCATACTGTTGTTCTGCTTTGGTGAGGGAACGCGATGCAAAAGCAACTGACCGGGGGTCATTTGGGTGTTCTTGTAATAATACTACCCCTAGTCCGTATGAACTGATGTCAGCTGAAACTATGATAGGCTTTGCAACAGCGAAGTAGGCAAGTACAGATGCCGAGGTGAGTAAATCTTCAACTCTCTCAAATGCTCTTTGCTGTAGTGATCCCCAGGACCAATGCGAATTCTTTTTCAGCAATTCATTTATTGGACTCAACTCTGTTGATAGGTTAGGGAGAAACGTCCTAGGTAATTGATCATTCCCAGGAAACGCTTGAGCTCACTCACGTTAGTGGGTGCTTTCATCCCTGCGATAGATTGCTTCTATCTTGGAATCGTCAGCTCTAGTTCCATTTTTGCTTATGGTGTGTCCCAAAAGTCAGTTCTTCTTTGTAGTATACACTCTTTCTCTGCATTTGATTTCAGACCAGCTTCTTTGTTTCGTTTCTACTGTCTTTAATAACTGGAGTGTGCTCTTCTTTAGAGGAAGAATGCCATACTATATTGTCCATGTAACAGATAACGCCTTTTATTCCTGGCAGTAATTTCGTCATAATACGTTGAAATATTTCTGGTGCTGGTGTTATTCCAAATAGAAGATGCGTAAAATAGTGTCTGCCAAACGGTGTAATGAACGCTGTGTATATTGCTGATTTTGGATCAAGTGGGATTTGCCAAAATCCACTGGCTGCGGCAAGTTTAGAAAAGACTGTTGAATCCTGGAGCTCGTGGATAATATCGTCAAGAGTTGGCAAAATAAAGCGTTCACGTTTTACAGCCTTGTTCAATTTCTTGAGATCTACACAGATTCTTACGTTACCATTTGGTTTTAACACTGGTACAATTGGTGCCAGCCAATCAGTTGGCTCCTCAATTTCTTGAATGGCACTTCCTTCCTTCATTCTCTTCAACTCGGCCTCGACTTTTTCATCAATGGAAGAGGTATTTGTCTGGCCACTGGAACGGAGTACGGTGTGGCATCATCTCAAGCTGTATCTTCACTGGATCACATTTGACCTCTCCAAAAAGTTTTCAGCCATACTTCATTTAAATTGCCTCTTACAACAACTAGCCCTAAAGCTTTTGATGTTGCTCGGCTGAGAAGACATTCTGTGTCTTTTTTTCACTACATAAAATGTAGCATTTAAGTCATCTTTAATCTTCGTCGTGAAAAGCCCATTAACAACTAAAGGATCACCAGGACTCATAAGCTTAACTCCATGGTTTTCTTGTAACTTTGGTTGGCCAATGGTTTTCCACATTTTGCTGGTAATGATATTGACATCGGCTCCTGTGTCTATCTTGAAGGACACCATTGTGCGGAACAACTTTATTTTTGTTCTTCATAGAGGCTCTGTATCTCTATTGTTTATAGCTCCAATGAAGCATTCTTTCTCTTGATCATTGTCGTCACTGCCCTGTCTTAGCTTTTTGTTTACGTTTGTATGTTTTGCGCGGCATACCTGACTAAGTGATTCATTTTCTGGCAGTTGTGGCACTTCTTCCCGTAAGCAGGACATTTTCCTCTTTCGTGGTAACGGTCACAGTTTCCACACTTAACACCCATCTTTTGTGTCTGATTAGGTATTCTATTATTCCTTTGGTGACACCTTTTTGTTCTCACGTGTCTTGAAGTTGCGGCTATATCTAGAGTATCACTTGTTCTTGGTTTTCTTGAACTTACAGTTGCGCCTTTACTAACTCTTGTTGTCTCGCTATTGTGACTGCAGCACTAAGCTTCAAATCTGTGCTTAACTGTAGCTTCAGTGAAAGTTCTTTGTCTCTGCATACTAGTACAAGTCGATCTCTAATCGCATCATTTTTGTCTGGAAAATTCGCATATCTTGCTAGTTCATGCAATGGACATACTGTTCAATGGATTCATTTTCCAGTTGAGACCTTTGATAAAAGACGGCTCTCTCGTATATTACATTCCGCCGAGGAGAGAAATGCTTTGTAACCCTGTCCAGGACTAGGTCAAAAGCCTTTTCCCCTGTTGTGTAAGTGAGAAGGTAGCAAGAATTTGCTCTGCCTCCACTCCCATCACATAAATCAAGCTGTCAACTTGTACCCAACCTTCCTGCCCCTCAAGTTTTGAGGCGGACTGATACCTTACGAAGCGCTGACGCCATTCAGGCCAAAGATGGGGTTTATCGAATGTGAATTCAGAGGGTGGTTTAAAGCCATTTCCCCCTCACATTGTGGACAAAATAAGAAATAAAACCTACTCACGCTGCCACCATGTCATATGCGTTGGTTGTACATGCAAACACAATAGTCCAGACACTTAGGAAATATACATAAAGGGCAACACCGTAATAAGACATTGGAAACACGTGTTTTTACAGGCACGTGTACTTTATTCAACTCCCCGACAACTCGACAGTACAGGGTACAGGTAGAGCGTGGCACAGTCTCAGCAGTACGAAAACACACAACACTACAACTATTGTTGTAGGACTCATTCCATTACAGTTACTAGCATTTTTTTGGTTTTCTTTGCATTTACCTAATTCCTCTTTTATTTAATTCGTTATTCCTTATGTTGATATTTGACTGGAGGTCCTTTCTAATTTTCCAAACAGAACTAAATCATCAGCAAATGAAAGCATTGATACGTTTAATGGTTTGAGCTTCCACATACCTACATTTATTTTCTTCATTTTGAGGATGCCTTTGCGACTGAATCCATAAATGTGATAAACAAAAGAGGACTTACCGTACAACCCTGTCTTACTCCTATATCTACATCAAATTCTGCAGATACATTTCCAGCTAATCTCACTGCACATGTTGGTTTATTGTAAAAACTTTTAATGGCTTCTGTTAAATTTTGCTCTACGTTGTGTTCTTTTAAGGAATGCTATAGTATGTCCTCCTCAAAGTATCAAATGCCTTTTTCTAAGTCAATAAAGCACAGGTGCAAGTCAATGTTTCTCTCTGAATTTTTCTTATTTGTCTAATTGTAAATATGTGATCTTGTACACTTCTTCCTGGTCTAATTCCACTCTGGTGTTCTTCAATCTGATCCTCTACTCTTTTCCTTAGTCTCATTTCCAGAATCCTGGCATACACTTTTCCTGGTATGCTAAATAGTGATATCCCTCTATAGTTTGATCATTTCATAGTTCATCCTTTCTTGTGTATTGGTACTAGTACTACCGTTCCCTTTTTCCAGTCGTCTGGCACCTGTTTGGACTTTCATGCTTGTTGGCCTATTGCATGTAGTAGTTTGTCTGCCTCTTTCCCTTGGTTTTTAATCATTAATTTCTTGATAAACTTGATCTGCTCCTGAGGCTTTTCCTAATTTCGCTTTTCTTATAGCTGTTTGAAGTTCATCCATTGAGATATTCACATCTTCAGATGCCTCATCTCGATTACTTGTTACTCTTAATAATTTATTTGTACTCCTTGTTTCATATGTTCTGGGGGATTATGTAATTGGTGAAAATATTTTCTCCACGTTTCCATGATTTCGCTGTCTTCTTTCATTATTTCTCCTTTGACATTCTTAATTTGTCGTATTGGGCATGCTTTAGCCTTTCTCATGCTCTTCATTGCCCCCAGAACAGCTTTTTTGATTTCCTTGATAGTTTTCTTGGAGTCTTTGTCCAAACTTTTCCCATTGTTCCTGTTTTGTTTTCCTAACTTCCTCTTTGGCGATAGTTCTTTTATTCACTTAATCTATCCCATCCTCTGGTCTCTTTGTTTGCAAGTATTTCTTCCAGGCATCCTTCTTTTCTTTGATCTTAGTCTTGATATTATCATGCTGTTCTTATCCTATCTCCTTTAATTTGTTTCCTACCACAGACCTCTCCAGTACAACTGAGGAGTGTTTCTTTATACATCTGCCACTTTTCTTCTATTGTGCTATCATTCAGATCCATCTGTCTTTCACTGATAAATCTTTTATCCTAGATTGATACACCTGTTTTACTACTGGTTTATTTAGTTCCTCTATTTTGAGTTTAGTAGCTTTCTTCTCTTTCCTTTTCTGTTTGTTTTCTTCAGTCAGTAATCTCATTTTGGCAATCACTAAGTGATTATCACTAAATATTTCTGCTCCTCTGTTTACTCTTGCATCCAATGTACTGTAAAAAGGGAGTTGTTAACTATTATGTAGTCTATCATTGACTTTTCACACCTGTCTTCACTTACTCTTGTATATTTGTGGATATCTTTATGAGGAAAAATGTGTTAGCTATTTTCATGTTATTCTTGCCATCCATACAATGTCAAGTAATTTAGACATGATGACTTTTTAAACTTTCAGCTTCTTGCCAAAAGTGTGATGAAAAACAGAACAAAAGACACTGATGGCGCAACTGTAAATTGGCTGAGGTGAAAAGATTCCAGTACAGACAAAAGGAACCCTCAAAGATCTTTTACAGTTACGCTACATTGGTGACTTTAAGATTGTTGATATAAGAGGGGTACGGCGGCGGTCTGTGACTGAGACAGTCTTTGATGTTCAACCAGCATACAAAAAAACCGTCTACTAATCTCTACCGAGAAGAAAAAGACCTTCTCAAAATGTGCAAAGAGCTGGTCATCCCAGAGGAACTCCATGGCTGGTTCAACAACCTACCCACATCCAGCCTTACAAACAACCCTGTGCCAGAACCCGCTGTCAGTGACTCGGAAGACGATGATGAATGAATGTGTAGAATGTGACATGAGTCCAGAGATTCCAGATCTTGTCAATGACGATACAAAAAAAAGATAACACTACTTTTTATATTGAATTTAATTAAACAAAATTCAAAAAGAAATTTGCTTGTGTTCATTTTTACAGTGTGCCTGAAATGACCATGTCCAGGATGAGTGACTATGTCCATTGTGATAACAGAGCCACAAATGACTATGTCCTTTTATTTAGCAAAATCTGAAAACAAATGAAATTATGTCTCTACCATACTATTTTAACTGCTTTG
>JAXRKP010000639.1:80000-102500 GCA_037039925.1 Doris montereyensis | reverse complement strand
CGGAAATCAATTATCATTTCTTTAGTTTTTGAAATATTTAATTCAATGTAGTTTTGGTCGCACCAGCTCACAAAATTGTCTACTTCACTTAAATAGTTATGGCAATTGTCCTTAATTATAAGTCCGATTTCCCCAGTATCGTCCACATAATATTTGTCTATGATGACGTCGTCATGTTTCGATCTACAGTCTGCGATATACAGGGAGAAGAGAAATGGGGACATTACTGTACCCTAGGGAACACCAGTATCAGTATATAATGTGCCAGAAGTAAGGTTAACGGGAGGTTTGGTTTGGTTTTCTCAAAGAAAGGGGGAAGATGAATGCCGCATTTTGACAAATTGTGGGCGGTAGCTGAGGTAATCTAAAATTCAAAAAGTACAGTGTTAGCGTTGACATTCATTTTAAGGAGCTTTTCAGCGAGTATATGTGGTTGGATGGTGTTAAATGCACTAGAAAAATCGTAAAACTTAATTCGAATAGAACTGCCTTTTTTTTCAAGATGTGAGTAAAGAGAATTTAATACATGTACCAAAGCATTATCAACAGATCTATGTTTCCTATATGCAAACTACAAAGGATCGATAAAATTGTCAACCAAGATTTGTAATGTGCAAAGAATTACTTTTTCAAATATTTTCATAGGATACGCCTTTAATGCTATGGGGCGGAGGTCATTCATGTTGGTAACATGTTTCTTTTTTGGGACTGGGACAATCCACGAGGTTTTCCAAATACTTGGGATTACACACTGGGACAACGACATATTATAAATAACAGCACCCAGGTGATCAGCGCACGTTTTAAGGACTTTGGGCTGAACACCATCGGGAGCCATTCGCCTTAGTTGGGTTAACCCTTTTCATAGTGTCTTTAACATATTTTTCATTATGATTATACATTCGCTTTTGTCAACATTTATCCCTATTAGTTCGTTTTTGAAAATCTGAGAAAGGTCTAGTGTCACTTTTACCCATGAAGATTGTACTCCGTATGCTATGCATGTCATTAGCGTCAACAAATAAAAACTATATTCCTTGATGCCGAATGTCTCCACCATCCCTTCTCTTCTTGTAGTCTTGAGTGAGAGAAGAATAAACAGTCTATCTATGAGAAGAGGATAGGCCTATATTGAGTCTTATCCTCAAACCAAATAACAACAAAGAAAGCCCAAACGTTAACAAACAAATAACAAAACAAAAGAGTTCATGTCCAAGCAAGAATGGCAATGCAAATACATGTAGTGGATTGGTGACCTTGACTCCGTCTAAATGCACCTTCGCCAAGATGCACGATTTTTTGTCACCCGCGGTGCGAACATTTTAGCGGAGATTTTGAAATATCGACTTTTCTGTTTCGACTTCGATATGATACGATATTTCAGGATATATCGATATATCGATATATTGATGTTCGATACGATCTTTACTCGATACCCAGCACTATCTGTATGCGACCATGCGCAGCAAGCAGCACGCAGCACACCACACGAGACGTTGTTGATGTTTACAGTTTTCATCCGCCGGGACTTGCTACTCTGTCCCATGTTAACTTCCCAGTCTGATGATATTCAAGATTTCTGTTATAGTCAGCTCATGCATTCTCATAGATATTACAAATGTTGGTAAATTATTAAGGGAGTCCAAACTGATTTTGCGGACTTGTTTGATGAAATGAAAGTGTGTGTGTGAGAGAGAGACAGAGAAAGAGTATACACCAGCACGAGTTTGTAAGATTGTCTACAGAATCTATACAAATCCAGATCTAGAGAATATCTAGGCCTTCATAAATATGTTATGATTTGAGGCCTTATATTTTATGAGTCACGTAGACTTATTTAGAGGACAGGCCAATTGTACCTATGTCATAGTCATGGCACACATTATCACCATCCCTGACCTAGAACCCTCCCCCCACCCTCCTGTTTTACACAGTTAGGTACAGTACACACATCACATAAATATTCTCTCTCCCGCTCACTTCAGTTAAGCTCTCTCCATCCATCTATCTCCCTGTAGCTTTTTATCAGTACTATCAGATAAACACATGCTCCTTAACTTTGTGACTCTGTCATGTTGCTCTCCTAGAAATATCTTAAAATTTTCGACATCAGGCTACCCTGGTAATGTGGTAAAACTTTCTTCTTTCTTTATCAGCTCCCATTCTACCTTCTGGTGTATGGGTTAAGATGTCCGAAATGATCTTTCTCCAGCCTGACATTTTCTGTTTCCTTCCATTTGCTTTAATGCCTCTTTTATATCTTCTTCCTACTTTCTCCGAGGTCTGCCTGTTGGTCTCTTACCTTTAGTTTTAGCACTGTATACTAATTTAGCTTTTCTATTGTCATTCATTCTGTTAACATGCCCAAACCATCTCAGTTGATTCATTTCTCTTAGTTTTTATGCTATCTGCTTTGGTTATTTAACTAAAAACCTTGGTGATAAAGAGAGGGGTGTATAATATAGAGAAAGATAGAATGAGAGGAAAACAGGTACCACAAATTGATTTTTCATACTGCACACACAACACAACTAAAAGGACCTGGTGAGATAGAGAGTGTGTAGACAAAATTGATTGAATACCCAGTCAACCAAAGTCGGTTATCGCAGGCCACAGCCAAAACAGGAACAGCAAGATGAAAAAAGAAATAAGCAGAATATACTAGTAGTGCCCGCATGTAGAAAGAAAAAAAAAGAAGGGGAGAGACACAGAGATAGATACATCAAGGCCATTTTCACACTGCATACATAAAAATCAAATATATAGTAATTAAAAGACCTGAAAGAACCGCCTGAAACTAATGATATTGAATATTGTTTATTCCTCAAAATAAGTAGGATAATAAAAAGGTGGTCATTGTCATTAAAATTTGCGGGCTTAAAATATAAAAAACGAACATAATTTAGACATCAATGAAATACACATATGAGTGAGCCATTCTCAAAAGGTGGGTACATGATATGAATAATAATAATAATGCAGAGCATTTATATGGCGCATATACAAATACAAAGAATAAACATTACGCTCTTTTAACGTGACATTGAAAGTAATAATAATAATTATGTATTACTTACAAGTGGCATATAAATAAATAATAAAGACATTTTTAATATCATGAAGGATACATATAAAAATAAAGACAATATATCCTTTTACTCTCCCTTCTAAAAACATCCACCTAGTGTGTAAAATCGTTACTGTTTCTACAACACATGGCAAGAGGACAGACATCAGCCCTTGTTTTCTATCCACATCAAAATTAACTTGAAATTCAATACCATTATTAAGGACACAAAAAAGAAACTCACTGATGTCAGACATTTTTAAATCTTGATTTCTCAAATTCATTTTCAAAACTAGACTTGCATATATAGAGTGAAACAGGTACCATAAGATTATTTCTCACACTCCACACATAACATATTTGACAAAAAAACCTGGTGTGACAGAGAGAAAGAAAGAGAGGGTGTTTAGTATAGAGGGAGAGAGAAATAATTTCTCCCTCCTCACAGGAAAAATCTGTTTGCAATCTCACGGGAGATAGCAGTTTCACCGACTCATTGTCAAAAGCAATGATATAAGGGAGAAACGAGATGCTAGATCCTACTACTTTTCTGTAATCTTGCTTAAATCCAGAGATGCCTACCTTTTCATCCCGCGAAACAATCAGCGATACGCGATCCCACCAACAGAGATATTATCCCACGTTCCACAAATCGTGTGATTCCCGGCCCAAAAACGAAACTCTCGCGTCACGAAAGATGACGATCGACGAATACCGATGCCGGTTGGGAATAACGAAAATTCTTATTCACCGCTGACGATCGATGAATACCGATACCGGTTGGGAATAACGAAAATTCTTATTCACTGCACGGTTGGGAATAATCACTCCCTTCTGATTTTGTCTCGTTTAGTTTTCCCTACTACTCTTCTTAGATATTTCATTTCGGCTGCCTGCACTCTACTGTATTCCTTACTGTCTAAGGTCCAGGTTTCATCGCCTTAAAGGAGAGTAGGACAATAAACTATGTTGTATACTGCCGTTTTGTTTTTTGTTAACAATTCTTGTTTACCTACAAATGCCTTTCCCGGAGGATTATTTTATATTGCACTTGCCTTTTGGATTCTCTGGCTGATTTCATCTCTTAGTTTTCCCTCTGAGTTAATCATTACTCCCAGGTAATTGTAGTTTTGAACTGGTTCTAAATTCTCCGTGCCCAATTTAAGATTTTGTGTTTTAGCTTCCCTAGTTACTAGCATCGTTTTGGTTTTCTTTGCATTTACTCTCATTCCTCTTTTACTTAATAAAATTCAATATTCATCATGTTTATTTTCAACTGGAGGTCCTTTTCTGATTTTCCAAACAGAACTAAATCATTAGCAATTGAAAGCATTGATACATTTACTGATTTGAGCTTCCACATACCTACATTCATTTTCTTCATTTTTGAGGATGCCTTTGCGACTGAATCCATAAATGTGATAAATAAAAGAGGACTAAGGATACAAACCCTGTCTTACTCCTATATCTACATCAAATTCTTCAGATACATTTCCAGCTACTTTCACTGCACATATTGGTTTAACCGAAGTAGAGCTCGCGGTGTTACCGGAAGTGACCTTCTTACAGTAAGGGGTTGCCCCAGCCATTTGTATGAAAAAATGAGTGTGTGCAATGGGTGAAGCTAGGATTTAGACTTAGTTTGAACAAGGAGTTCACGTTTACAGATGATAAAGACCTATAAAACATGTATTTTCTTTAAGTTGAAAGAATAAGGAATTCATATTGAAATGTTATTGCAACAAGAGAAGCTTAAACTAAAGACTAAATTTTAGCAGCGATAGCCGTGTAATCAACTTAGACCTCTCACGAAGTGTGTTGAATGGGAAAGCGTCACTTTGACGAATGATAGTGAGGCTATCGGGAAAGCCATGAGCTTATAATAAATTGTAATCTCATTAGCTGTTATTTAACTATAAACTCAAAGGTCAAGTAAAGTTCCTTCATGGTCCTTAAGGCCCATAGAGCCAGAGCTTATCCCGGTTTCTATAGCGTGAAGTGGAACAAGTGACAATAATCACAACCTGGCTAGGACGCTAGTCTGATGCAGGTTTTTACTCCCAAGCTAGTGCTTGTACCCATTTGCACCTGGGTAGAGTGGGGAAATGAGTGTTAAGTGTCTTTCCCAAGGAACACAACGTCCGACCTGGCTTTGCTAGGATTCGAATTCGGGATCTCATGATCCCCAGTCAGGCAGCCTAACCGATCAGCCACCCACGCCACTACTCAAAGGTCAAACTACGTCATAAACCATGTAAGGAAAGTGGAAATTTCCATTCAATAAGCCTAGGTGTCTGGCCCTAAATATAGGGCCTGCGCATTTCCCGTGATCCTTTTTGTGTATGGGTACTACTGTTCCCTTATTCCAGTCATCTGACACCTGTTTGGACTTCTATGCTTGTTGGCATATTGCATGTAGTAGTTTGTCTGCCTCTCCATTGGTTTTTAATCATTTCTGGATAAACTTGATCTGCTCCAGGGGCCTTTCCTAATTTCACTTTTCTTATAGCTGTTTGGAGTTTTTCCATTGATATATCTACATCTTCAGCTGTCTCATCTTGATTACTTGTTACTCTTAATAATTGATCTGTACTCCTTGTTTCATATGTTCTGGAGGGATTATATATGTAATTGTTGAAAATACTTTCTCCACCTTTCCATGATTTTGCTGTCTCCTTTCATTATTTCTCCATTGGCGTATTTAATTTGTCGTATTGGACATGCTTTGGTCTTTCTCATGCTCTTCATTGCTCCCCAGAACAGCTTTTGATTTCCTTGATAGCTTTCTTGAAGTCTTTGTCCAAACTCTTCCCACTGTTCCTGTTTTGCTTTCCTAACTTCCTTTTCGGCGATAGTTCTTTTACTCACGTAATCTATCCTTTCCTCTGGTCTCTTTTTTTGCAAGTATTTCCTCCAGGCATCCTTCTTTTCTTTGATCTTAGTCTTGACATTCTCATTCCACAATGCTATTCTTTTCCTATCTCCTTTAATTTGTTTCCTACCACAGCACAACTTAGGAGTGTTTCTTATACATTTGCCACTTTTCTTCTATAGTGCTATCCTTCAGATCCATCTGCCTTTCACTGATAAATCTTTTTATCCTGTATTGGTATATCTGTTTTACTATTGGTTTATTTAGTTTGTCTATTTTTGAGTTTATTAGCTTTCTTCTCTTTCCTTTTCTGTTTGTTTTCTTCAGTCAGTAATCTCATTTTGGCTATCACTAGGTGATGACCACTAAATATTTCAGCTCCTCTGTTTACTCTTACAACTATTGTATTGTAAAATAGGAGCTGCTAACTATATGTAGTCTATCATTGACTTTTCACATCTGTCTTCATTTAATCTTGTATATTTGTGGATATCTTTATGAGGAAAAAATGTGTGATTATTCTTTAGGCAAAAATCTATTAGTCTCTCTCCATTTGGAGAAGTTGTTGTCTCTCCTTCTTTACCTATTACTCCTCCTGACGTTTCTACATTGTTGACTACTCTACGTTTAAATCTCCTAAAACCATCAGTTCCTGTTTAGGTTTGAGATTTTCTACTGCTATTTGAAAATCGTTTTCGAAGATATCTTTTTCTTCTTTGGTGGCATCTTCGTTTGGTCCATAAGCTATTAATAATTATTTTTCTCTTCCTTTTGGTTTGATATTAACCTCTAATAGCTGTGGGCTTATAAATTTCCACTTTTCTAGTACTACTAGTAGCTTTTCTTGTCTTTTAGGCATTAGGAGGCCTACTCCTGCTCTAGCTCTATCTTTGACATCTACTCCTGAGAAGATTAAAGTATGATTTGGTCCTACATTTTTTATTCTTTGTCCTTTTTTCCAACTCTTTTCCATTTATTGCCCTAACATTCCATGTTTCAAAAATCACAGTCTGTGTTCTTTTCCAGAGTCGTCTTCGAAAGTTCAAGCCAGGTACATCATTATATGTACTTCTTTGAATCAGTTTGGTTTTGGATAAGCAGGGATTTGCCCACTGTACCCTAGGTAGATGGTGGGGCTGCCACCTTGAGGCCTCCTACCAGGCCTTGTTATTTTCTGTCAGGTTTAACTCCTTAAGTCTTTGATTGCTCAAAACCATTCCGCAAGGCAGCAGGTTATTTTCTGTCAGGGTTAACTCCCTTAGGCTTTTGGTTAACTAAAACCCGCCTGCATGGCAGCAGGAGACTCGTGGGGCCGCCTTATCCTCGTCCAGTGCCCAGGTGGTAAGGCTATGACTGGTAAATGCTGGTATGTTGCAGCACTCTGTTCAGCGATACGCCTGTGATTTAACGTTTGCCTGCTACAAACCTCTCAGTGCGATGCCCGGCTTTTGCCGGGTCAAGAAAGGCCTGAATATTCCTCCTTCTTGTTACCCTCTTACTGTCTTCCGCTCATCCTCTTTTAATCCTCTTTTAAAACAATGCTCTCTGATGGGTTAACTGGGAAAGAGAACAGCGTTCAGGCTCAAATAAGCTTATGTCCAAAAGGCCTTTGGTTGAGTCTATTTCTAAAGCGATGTGTCCATCGTTGTCTTTGCCTTGGACAACTGGTGGTAACGATGCTAACAGCTGAACTGTGCATGAAGTAGGCTTGTTATACAACTTTCATTTATTGGTCACCCCTATTGTAAAATGGAATGATCCTATTAGGACAAGTCCATCGCCAGAGGGGTGTAAATGAGAGCTGGTCTGTTTTGAGAGTGTGTGATTTAGCTGATAATAAAAATGTGTGTTTGCACAGACACGTAATTGGTCGTGTTGTCTCATACTAAATTGGAAAGAATGGAATCATCCTAGGTTGGCTTTGCTTGGGGAGACCAGATAGTTGCCATGCTACTGAATTTAATAGCTTGGTGATGGCCTGGTCAGAAGTCACAATTGCCCATGATCTCGTAAAACTTTGTGGGCTGCCTCACGTAGCGGCGAACACTGTTAGTGAGTGTTAGCGAGTCAACTAGCATGTGGCAGCCATTGTGCTGGCTGCCTGAGCCGCTTTTCTAGTGTTAATAAAAGTCTTTGCACACCTTTTGCTGATCATCAATGTCAAAATAAGCCACCATTAGACCTGTTGCCGATATATCGATTTGCCTCTATCTTACATTTCAGATTCAAATATATATACATTTTTAGAAAATTCTATGTTTTTCCAACAACCGGCAGTTCCTCTCCTTCAAATTGATAAATCACACAATATAATTTAACCCTTTTCAAAGGCCGGGTTAGACAAGCAAATTATGTTAGGTTACTCTTTTCTACCCTTTTTGTGAATTTCAGCCCAAACATGGAATTTAGTCTGGTAGGCAAAGAGTTAATTTCCTCCTAGAGTCTATAATTTCAACTATCATCATGTAAACATCCTCTGGGCTTTTGGAAACACTTACAAATACATGTACTACTACTCTACTTATGTTAATTCTTGCTTTCACACTTAAATTTCTATATTAAAAAAGTTCTAGAGCACAGCAGTATTATTTCAGTGGCCAAGTAATATGTATGAACTTGAAAAATATATTTTTGAAATGGAAAAAAGATGTTATCTATCTTCCTTGAATTGAAAAGAAAGAATCTCCTAGGAACCTCTTAGAATCTGATTAAATTTTTGGTCTGTTGAGCACTAAGAACCCTGCTTGAGAAACACAATGGGTGAATGGCTGTGCGAGAAAGGGAGAGGTGGGAGAAGTGGTATAATCAGTCTGAGTGTGGAAAGGAAACAAAGGACTAAGGAACAAATTTTAGGTGAAATGGATATAGAAGTTGATGTTATCTAAGTATCGGAAGTTTAATTACAAAATGATGGAGGTGGTTTAAAACTTTATTTTGGGTTGAGTAGAGATGGTGGCTTACACTAGGGATATTATATCTAAACTTATTATAGAGCCATTAACAATGTTAGAGGATCTGTAACGTGCACATGTAACCTATATTAGTCATCTAATTTCAGTAGGTCCTGATGAATTATTTATATAAAACAGGATATTAATCACCATCAGTGAGTGGTTTTATTGTTTGAAAAAATAAGATATATATATATATATATATATATATATATATATAGTAAAGATATATTTGTTTAAACCCCAAATCCCTGTTGTGCCAAGCAAGTATTACCTCATTATCATAGGGCCATTATAGTATCCACTAAACTGGTTGATTAGTCTCAACTTGATGGAGTGAACCATCTCTGTATGTTCACAGAAAAATGACTAAATTAATGAATTATTTAATGATGTTTCTTCCACTGGTCTTTGATCTTAAAGATAAAAGATGGATTTATAGTCTGTATCCCCGCACAAGTGCAGGCTCACCGACTGTACATCATTTATGCCCCAGCAGGCCATTTCATTCAAAATCCTTCTCAACAAACTCCCTGGGGGCATACAGTACACAAGCCTGTTACTGTAAGGCTTTTCGCACTAACACTCAGACAAGATCTTCCTCTACATATAACTCATTCACATCTGAGTCAAGTGAGAAATTAGAGCGAAATACCTTTCCTAAGAGTACAATGTTATGAAAAAAAAACCCAACTATGCCAGCCGTGGGGCTCGAACCAGTGTCGTAATTACCAGCTCATAACAGCTACAACATCTCTTAGTCTGTTACATGATTTGTAAGTGTATATCTAAGAATTGAATTTGTTGTCTCTTTCTTCTATTTCAGATCTGTCTAAGAAGCTTTGAAAATGAATGAACGCATCCCCAAAATAAAAAGATTCCTAAAAACAGTAAGTTCTCAAAAAAGAAGAACCACTCCAGGTAGATTTTACTAATAAGCCCTCAAGTGACCTTATAATCAAATGAAAAACTCTATGGAAGAATTTTTTCTATATAAATTGACCCTTTAACAACACACCAAGAGTGGCGAACAACATAATTTTTTATAGACGTCAAAGTTGTATAGACAATTGTGCATCTCCATAGATTTGAAATATGAAGGCATTTCAATTAATGTCTAAGTGATCAAGCCAAGCCACTCGGCTATTGTAAAAAGGTGCTAATACTACTAATAGCCAATATTCTCCACCTGCTAGATGACAAGTGCCAATTTCATTCACTTGGGTGAAGCAAATAATGGTCATTATCTAATATAGGCGTTAACAGTGAATCTTACTCTACCTGCCAGCCAAGCGGGGCGTCATGATGCACAATGCTTTGCACATAGGCAAAATGAAAATTGGTCTGAATTTATCATTTCTTAATCATGTCTGTAACCAAACAATTGAAGTTAATTTTGTCAATCAAATCAACAAAGATGCGTGACCAACCTTTTTGGACCCATGGCTGAAGTGGTGTTGGGGAATTAGGAAACTTTCATTGATTTGTTGCATGCTTTTTAGGTAGAGAGGATAGCCATCGGCTACATTAATTTCCATCTGCCTACCAGCACAATTTTTTGGAAGGGCATAATCTTACACTGCTACTACTGTATTATGCTTGCGTTGCATTGTATGTAATAAATTTTCTATGGTTAAATGCAGTGACTGTGATTGAGATCTTCACGAGACAGGTATAATATACACATTATCACCACTTAAGAGACATTGACTTAAAGGGCATCCACTGTCTATGGGAATATTGTTTAAGATTACATTAATGTTATTACTGTTAAGCCACTCTTCGTTGTCACTGGCAATTGTAAGCTCATGTAAAAGGTGGGGAGGAGGGGAGTACAACTTTTTCAATATTTTGTACTTTATCGTTGTTTTCATATTATTTCTAACTGTGCCAAATTTAAATATGGAGGCTTGTTTTGTTTTATTTCTCTCTCAGATAATCTTCAAAATGTGGATATAAATAACAGGGATGTTCAACATTTGCTTCGAGATGTCAACAAAGCATGTCTGGACATTGATTTCTGCCAAAATGGAAAGCTGTGAAAGTATCAATGGTGCACAATGCTGAGCTTGAAGCCAACTATGTGTAAGTTGCAAGTCTCGTTTCTTTTCACTCATTTGCTTTCATGCCAGTGAATAAGCAATAATGGATGCCGATATTTAAAAACACAAATTTAATGAACATGCAATGAAAATACAAAACAGCTTTTATAATCTGTATGGATATTCCGCATTATAATAGCAGTTTTGTACTGAACAAACATGCAAAATAATGTATGTTGGCAATTCTGGGACAGTGCAGCATCTGATTATTGTAATCTTATAGGGGGAAACTTTAAGTGACACCAAATTCTGTAACCCCACAATGTAATTTTCTTTTACAGATTTTTTTATTAATAAGTTTTATTGTAATCTTAAGGATGTGACACACACCTCTAATAATTATAATTTTGCATGAGAATATTGATAAATGATGTCAAAGTAAGACCTGGGTAGGGCATGACCTGTTATTTAATCTGGGATGAAGATGTGTAAGATTACTTTTTCAGCCCTCTTTATTGTCAAATATATTAATCAATCGGGATAGGACCTTTCATCATTTGTAAAGTAGCTAGTTGGATCTTACACAAAGTTGAAAGGATTTAAGGATTTCATTGTCTGTTATAACATTCAACATGGATACATTTGTCAAGTCACAGTCATTTTGAAAATTACAGTTTAGTCTTTTGTTTTTGGATTCCAAGTCACAGAGACTGATGTTTAATTTCATATTCACACTGCCAGTGAAATAGAAACATAATAATCTTAAATTTAAAATGGAAAGAAATATCAGATTGCAAGAAAAGAAAGAAGAAAATAATGAGAGAGAGAGTACATTTAGTAATTTTTTTCTCTGTCTTTATTCCATGATCATTTTTATTGTTCATCAGAAAGAAAAGATGTGAATTGAAGGAAAATCGTTCATCCCAGTCCGTGAAGGAAAATCTTGGGTTTCTAGAACTTGACTCATCACAAAGAGAGAAGATTGTTAAAGGAGGATTGCATGTCCACCGCCAGCCATTTAATAAACTTGGTAAGATATTATTTTTTTAAGATATGTATAATTTTTATAATAGTTGAGGAATTTTTACCATTGCAGGAGAGATTATTGGGCTTCGGTGATTTTACAAAACAAATAATCATCAAGAAGGTTAATCTCAGGCGAGAAGGAAGTAATATGCTATATTTAGTAATCAAAGAAATGTTCATGTGGGTGAAACACTCCATGTGGAGGCTTTTGTGATGAGATTTGAATGAATAGCCTATATAGAGCAATACATTTGTATGATCTCAAAAGTGAAGTTTTAAGAAAAATAGCTGAAAGCTTTTTCAAGCTGTCAATTTTCATGGCATTATCAAAGGCGAATAATACTATACGGGTATACAGGACAGTGCCCTCCCTGGCAAATTGACGATTTAATCATCAATATTAGACAAATGTTCATAGAACTCCAAAATGAAATTAATGCAAATTTATTGAAGGTGCTGAAAACCTACAGTGCCAGTTTTCATAGTAAGTAGTTAGATCTAGATAAGGTCCATAGGCGGTATCAAGACTTGATCGTGCATGGCATTGTCCTGCCGTGACGGGATGCTGAGCGAGTGGTAAGAGTGAGTCTATTTTTTAGATGGGGGCATTTTACATTTGTGTCCTCACAGGGTGTCTAGCAAGGTCGGAAAAAAAGTTGGATTTTTCATACCCAGATGGGAAAGGTCGGAAATTGATGTTTTGGGTAGGAAAACAAGTAGGAAATGGGGCTCAGGTAGTAAAAACAGAGTTCCCATGCATCAGGGAAATCCTTGAAAACAAAAAAAATGTTTCCCGGTCGAGAAAATACCAGGGGAAATGATATATTGTGGATGAACATGAGATAAAATCAGGGAAATCGAAGTAGACAGGAACAATTATCGGCACTGCGAAATAGGAAAATGTGAATAAGTTTGTGGGCGATGAATGATCATTTTGTCCTCCATTTCTGATCATGCACGCTTTGCTGTCTGGCGATTCTGTCATGTTGAAACTAAACGATTTCGATACCTTCTTTAAAATTATAAAGTTTGCTCAGGGAATCAGTATCGGATTTCGACACAAAGTTTTCAATATTTTCTTTAGTTTTATCGCGTATACCAATACCATGAACTGCGTATCTACGGTCCAGCCTCCTTTCTTCAAGTTAACTTTTCTTCTGGAGAGATTAAGAATGCTGTGTATGTTAAAAAGTCATTTGCGCACGTTGTTGTATGGTTTGTATCAAAGGGAGAGAGACAGGGCAACATACATATTTTAAGTCCAAACACGCACATGTGTGTGTAAGAATGCAAGGCAGAGAATGTTTGTGCGTGTTTAATGCGACAAATCGCGCATGTGTGTATTCGTATTAGAGAGAGAGGGTATATATGGAGAGTTGGGAGTTTACGGATGACCAAAAGGCAAATGCAAGTGTTTAGTAAGAATAGAGGAGGTTGGATGATCAAAGGGATATCGTGTACGCACGGTCTGATAGCAGAATAGAGGTGGGGGGGGGGGACAGGGTGAAGAAAGTCAATGTGAAAACATGATGGCAAAACAAGAGGCGACTGAGTCTGACATACGGTATCGGGAGATGGATGAGTCTTCCATTACAGTGTAGATATGGGTGGGAAAGGGTAGAACCGGGAAGAAGGCAATCATGTACTATACTAGATTTAGATTTAGATCTAGGCCTAGATTCCAGTTTTATTGAAGAAGAAAGAAAGAGGGGGTGGAGCGTTTGCCAATTTAATGGAGATTTTTACTAGGGGAGGGGGATCTGGATCTAGTTTTAAGTTTTTGATCCTGAGAAAAAAGAGAGAGACTGGGGGGGTGGTGGTGGCTAAAAGTAGAACAGAAGAAGATTTATAATTGGCAGAGTTCAAGTTATAGAAAAAGCCTTCCAAACCTCATTTTCTTCTTGGTAGACTGAGTAAGCATTTGTGCGTGTGTTTAGGCTTAGGCTATGCTTTTGTCACTCTTGTGTTTAACTTATTTTTCAAAACGAGAATAAAAAAATTTAAAAATCATTTTTGCACTGTTTTCATGTTTTGTGAAATGCTAGGGGTAGATCTATCAGCTATCAGAATTTTTTTAAAATTCAGAAATGTGTGGGGTGTGACCCTGTAGAAAAATGCTGAAATATTACTACTCCAAAGTGAAAAATTAAAGAAATTTGTGATCACTTTTCATTTCATTGAGATGCACTAGAAAGTCATTCATTTATGATTTGACTTGACAATTTATAATAATGCATTGAAATTTTAAATATTCATGCTGTTCTCCGTTTCTGGCATCGGGAGAGTATTTCATTGTCTTGGTAGGATTTTTTCTGTTGAGGTAGGAAATTTTCAGTTGAATTTTTGCTGGACACCCTGTCCTCAAGAACTAGCGTAATGCCATGTCAAAGAGGAACTCAATGTAGGTCAAAGTATGAGCTGGGAAAAAGGGAGGGTTACGACAGTGTCCCAAGGTTGGTGCATTGGCATGTGTAAATGAAAACTGGCAAAGTTGAAATATTTTATTCATTTGTCTTACAATTTTAAGCCTAATCTTCCAGCTTTACTCATGCAGATATAACATTTTATGGATTGAGCATCAAATTATTATAATGATATCAATTAAAGTTATCAGTTTGTAAGTTGTATTTTAAACTTTTTAAAATTTCAAAATTCAGGCCAGAAAAAAATAGTGATAATTTACTCTTTACCTGCCAGCTTAATGTCTAGCGCAGCTGTCAAGTCAATAATGTCGTAATTACCAACAGATCACAGCAGTGAGATGGTACTTGTTACTGGAGAGTCTCATTTCAATTTCTTCGTAGGCAAATTTATGATAATTTTTAGATCTGTATGCTTATAGTACTTATTTTGTATTAAAATGATTTCTGTAACAAAACCTCAAAAGCTTGAAGCATGAGAATAAGCTACAAATAAAACATTTAAGACCTCGTCGACAGACCTACCTAGTTTTGTGAATTTCCCTTGTAAATGTTACGAAAAATTGATGCTGATTACAGGACTACGAAACAAAACAAATTACAAATTTTTGAGGGTAATAGGTTCGGGGAACTGATGTCGGGAAAAGCGTTTTTTTTTCGTTTTGGTTTTTGTGCTGTTGTTGTGTTTCTCAAACTTGTTTGTCACTTTCTTTCTCTCTCTCTCTCTCTCTCTCTCTCTCTCTCTCTCTCTCTCTCTCTGGGCAAATCAGTCTCTAAACTTATCGTTCATCGGTTTAAGTAGAATAAATGCATAAAAAAAGAACTATAAAGGCGTACAATCACAGATTAAAAAAAAAAAAAAAAAGTATTGGTTTTCATCCACTCACACGATCCAAAGTGCGCTAGTCATCAATGGTAAGGCACCGGCCGTGGGCTTTACACCTGCAGTGTCACTGAACACAAACACAGACTTCACATCTTATTGAGAGTTAGGGAGCCCTCCCAAGCCAGATGCCCAAGCGTTGCGTCACTGGATAAACGCCAAGGAACTCTCGGTTGACGGACCCGGGCAGTGTATTGCCATGTAACGTTACATCACTTGCTTGCGACCAATAATTTTCAGTTACCCCCTTGATTGAAAAACATGACTTTTAAAAAGCTAATTTACTCGCCTCAGAGTCACATGACTTTTATTATATCGCTTTTAAAGTCAGATCATTTGGAATCCTCAGGTTCTAAGCTTTGACATGATATATAACAATTGTAAGAAATATAATGTAACTATTGTAACATTTAAATTTAGACAAGAGGAAAGTGGGGATGGACCATTTTGTTCAAGCTTTCAACTGGGGTTGGATTCTACTGTTAAAAGGTTACTTATATTCATATTCAGACCCAGATTCTTCAATGTCAAGGTTGTTACTAATTTTCGTTTGAAATAATGAAAAAACGAGAGAGCTGTTGCTAAATTTTGAGGTTGAAACTAGGCAGGTCTGCATTAAACAAAAGACGTCACATTTTCGAGTTAAGATGGAATAGACACTTTAACCCGTTGATCAGGGCTCTTACTCATCTTGGAAAGCTGGAAAAGTCTTGGAATTTGGTTGGCAGAAATTAAGTCTTGGAAAAGTCTTGGAATTTTTATGAAATATCGGTAGTTTAATTTAGCTGTTCACATACTCTTGGTAAAGGTAGAAAGTTTCGGGCTTGACTTCGACAAAGGAAATTTGACTTTCCCTCTTTCATTAATTGTCTTTTATCTTGCTTTTTCCTCTTAATTCACCCTTTCCATTCCTTTTCTTTATTATTTTTTTATTTTTTTGTTCAATTGTACTATTTTTTTAATGGCTTGATTAGGATATTTCATAATCCAAGAATTTGAAATGTCTTTGAAAATTTGATGTTTGCATGGAAAAATCTTGGAAAACTTTATGAATATCTTTTCTGAAAACAAGTGGGAACCCTGGTTGATGTATGATACTGGTTACCTTTTATTAGCGTAGAAGAGAAATAAGGCTTGTTTTGCTTCTATTATTTATTATTTGAAGGCTATAGCATTTAGTAAAAGTGGTTGCTCGGATGTGAAACATTTGGAAGAAAAGGCTAACCCAAGCAGCGCTTGTGGTGTTATTGGTAGTGACCTTCTTACATTGAGGGGTTTCCCCACCAGTCATTTGCATGAAAAAATGAGTGTTTGTTAGGGGTGAAGCTAGGATTTAGACTTAGTTTGAACAATGATTTTATGTTTACATATGATAAAAGGCCCTATAAAACATGTATTTTCTATGTTTTAAAGAATAGAATTCATATTGAGATGGTATTGCAACAAGAGAAACTTAAAGTAAGGACTAAAAAGTAGCAGCGATAGCCGTGCAATCAAACTTAGGCTTGCTCGAAGTGTGTTGAATGGGAAATCGTCACTTTGATGAATGATAGCAAGGCTACAGGGAAAGCTACGAGCTTAAAATAAATTGCCTGTTGTTTAATTGTGAACTGCAAAGGTCAAACTACATCATAACCCATTTAAGGGGGATTGGGGAGTTTGGGACCAAAATGTTGACTTTCTGTTCTTTGCATATTCGGGTAGAACGGTCATTTATCTGCAAGCTTATGACAAAAAAATGTCTATATGACGTATCTATTTTGTTTTACAAAATTTTGACTGAATTACCCTAACATTGACCGGGAGATTGGCACTGAAAATCCTTCTAGCGGCAGCTAATCACCGATGGGGAAGCACAGTTCTTTTGCTTGGCTTTCGAACAGGGCACGTCGATCGGCCGATTGCTTTGTGACATAAGAGATGAAGGCCAGCATCGTGCGTATGTAAACATGCGCACAAGTATAGGAATAGAGGAAAAAACAACAAAAAAACTGGTCATTTGACGACTATTTTCACAGCAATGCGCATCTGAACCTAGTTTTACAATCCTCTTTACATTAATAACAATGCCAGAGACTGTCGAAAGAGTAATGGGGCTGCTACAATAAACGTTTGCTCTATGTTATTTTATTTTCATTTCTTTACTTGCATTTTTTTTGAAAATGTAGTTCTTTCACACTAAAATTTTATCTCCTCCGTCATTTACGAACCGATTTGTATGATATTTCGCACACAGGTTCTTCTCGTCAATGTTAATAGACTGATGTCGGTTTTTTTATATCTTGTAAATTTTTTGAGAATTTTTTTTTTTTAAATGCCGTTTTTTGCGTATAAACGATATATGCTATTTTCAAAAGTTCATTTAAAAAAAAAAAAGAACTGATGTCATTCTTTAGATATTGAATGGAAAAAACGATTTGCACAGGCTTTGAGTGATTTTATTCATAACTAAGAGAAGAGATAGATTTGAAAATTGGGTCAAAATCCAAGATGGCGGCCATTTCCTTGGCAACCAAGGACGCTACAAATTTGTTATAGGATGACTATGTTTTGACAGTTACTCATATATATACTAAAATCAAAAACCCCTAACTCAAAAGAAAAAATAAATCACTTCAGGAGGCGCCATAATGTCTTGTTTGGCGGAATATGTTATCGCTCAATCAGAACAAATCCTTGAATTTATCACATCCGTGTCTCAAAAATTGTTTCACTTCTGATTTTTAAGAAATGAATTTAAAGAAAGGAGCGTAAATTTGGCACTGAAAGCTAGGTATTGCATACTTTTTCAGGGTAAATTTAGTGTTATGAATTACCATTTCAGATTTACTTTTCCTGCACAAGAAAAATTGTATTGCTTAAGTCATGAATTTTAATTTCCTCTACAGTTAACAAAGAAATATGATATCCAAATATATAGAACAGGTGACACAATGACAATTTTACCATTCCTCATTGAAATAAGATTTTTAAATTGAATAAAATTTGTTTCAGATCTCAAATGTTAGGTAATTCTCAATTCCACAAAATATAACACTTGATCTCTTTCCTTCAGACATCTCATCATTGTTAGAAAAGGAGAAAAAATTTGCTTGAACACAATGATAAATTAAATTTAATTAATGCTTATGTTTCAAAACAGATGTTCACAGAAACAATATGATAATCTTATTATATGAAAGCAGAATAGTATGACAGAAGGAAGATAAGACAAGAAAAACAATATGAGAAAGGGAATTAACTCATTATAAACTATGCTTTATTAAGTCATGGATATAATATAATAGTAACTTCCATGGTGCGAGTAACTCAAGAACATGTTTCATGAAATTATTGTTTTGATGAAGTACATGGCCACATTATGTATTGCTATTTGGAGAGAGAGAGGGTGAGGGGATTTAAAAAGAAACAAGGGAGTGTGCTGTAAATGGGTTATCAAGTTAGTCATTGCATATGTATATAAGAATCAGATAATAGCTTGGTTGATGGTAGAAAGTGAGTAAAAAAACCTATAAAGAATCTTGTGTAAATAAACGACTGAGATAAAGGGTGTGTTTGGCTAGAGTCTCTTAAGGAGGGTGTACAACTTATTCTTACTCCTGAACTGTCTGTAACTTACACAAAGTTCACACTGGACCTATGAAATTTTAATGTATGATAAAATTAGATGATGAATTGGCTACAAGCACATACATTAACATAATGGGTTGATTTACGTGTTGTGAAGAAAAAACTCTAGTTAGTTACCCAAACCAGGATTTGAACCCCAAACACATCATGCTTAATGGTGGGCGGTTGGCAGGTGCGGGTGTTTCCTCTTAAATCATCCTGACATCACTGTGCATGGTGGACGTCAGTGCTGCCAACGTACTGCTAAAAGAGTGGATTAGTATGTTTTTTTGTTGAGATTGTTTGCATTTTGAGCTTTATTTTTTTAATTTTTTTTTCTGTCCACATTAAGTTTGTTAGCATTTTTGAATTGTACACTTTTTTTTCCAAATCTTCCTCTTTTTGGCAAGCAATCTGCCACTTTTTCTGTTCATGGGTGGGGCAAAACAGTAACAGGTAAATTTGAATGAAACAAACAAAAATCGCAAAATTGTTCTAGTGAAGTTTCCGCGATAACATTATGGCCTATAGAATTGGAGCTTATCCTGGTTTTTTCGAACGTCTGTCAAATAGATTAATTTTCAAAGAATATTTAGGCATCATTAGCTGGGCTGTATTATAACTTAAGATTTAAATAAAGAAACTCTGCCCTGTGGTTGGTTGATGGTACTGAACTTACTGGCTTAAGAAGATTAGACAAGAGCCCGTCCGACATGGCTGGTATACTGAGTCATGAGCTCGGTGAAATACTGATGATATGTTATGCTAGTTTGAATGATTATCATATATTAATTCAATTAATTGGTAATATATAGATGTATGTGTGTGTGTGTGTGTGTTGTCTATGTAAGGATGAAACCAATTGCAAACAACAAAAACAAATCAACAACGACAAACAAATAATGCCAACAAATGTAACATTAAAACCTGAATACGTGTACTTTTATACATTGGATTGCACATTTAATTTTTAATATATGCATTAAAAACCATAGCAATAGCAGTCTGTTGCCAGAGTTGCATTTTAACTTAAGATACCGGTAAGGAAAGCATTGGAATCTTCATGGTCTTTACCATTAGGTATACATGTAATTATAAATAATTGAGGTATAGTACATGTATACAAATTATTGGCATATAAATGAAGCATCAGAAACAGAAGAGGCTTTGGAGTAGTTACTGTTGTATTGGCTAAATCAACATGTTGATATTGTATATATATATATATATATATATATATATATATATATATATATATATATATATATATATATATATATATATATATATATGAAAAGGTCATATTTATTTATTTAAATAAAATGTGCACATTATGAATGTTTTAGTTTTAGCCTCAGGTTCAGTAAGTTTTGCCTCCGTGGTCGGTCCGCATGTTTTTCTCTCTGTCAATCTGTCAGTCTATCTTTCTCCCTGTTAATCTGTCTGTCCATCTTTCTCCCTGTTAATCTGTCCGTCTATCTTTCTCCTGTTAATCTGTCCTGTCTATCTTTATCCCTGTCAATCTGTCTGTCTATCTTTCTCTCTGTCCGTCCACCTTTATCTCTGTTAATCTGTCCGTCTATCGTTCTCCCTGTTAATCTGTTCGTCTATCATTTTCTCTGTCTGTCTATTTTCTCTCTGTCCATCTGTCCGTCTACTTTTCTCTCTGTTAATATGTCCGTCTATCCTTCTCCCTGTTAATCTGTCCGTTTATCTTTCTCTCTGTCTATTTGTTTAATCTTAGAACAGTTTCTGTCTATGTATTATAATCAGTCTGTTTGTCTGTCTCTCCCTCCCCATAACAACATCGTTGGAGGGCGGTTGGCGAGTGCTATTAGTAGATTCGTGTTCTTTCCTATCATTCGTTGACATGTATTTATCTTGCTCATTGCTGTTTCTTCTTGATTTACCGTGAGATCACCACATATAGTAGATATGGGTAAATTGTAATGAAACTTACCCGCTAATTTTCTTTCTCTCTCTCTCTCTCTCTCTCTCTCTCTCTCTCTCTCTCTCTCTCTCTCTCTCTCTCTCTCTCTCTCTCTCTCTCTCTCTCTCTCTCTCTCTCTCTCTTTCTTATTAGTAGATTCTACTTCTTTTTGTTATTCATTCACCATTTATCTTGCCCTTTCCTCTTGATTTACCATGAGATCGGACATATGGTGGGCGTGGGTAAATTGTATCGAAACAAACCCATTAGGTGTGTGTGTGTGTGTGTGTGTCTCTCTCTCTCTCTCTCTCTCTCTCTCTCTCTCTCTCTCTCTCTCTCTCTCTCTCTCTCTCTCTCTCTCTCTCTCTCTCTCTCTCTCTCTCTCTCTCTCTCTCTCTCTCTCATGTATACATACATTATGTCCGCATATAGATACATACGGTATAAAATATACATAAACATAGTAAAATATGTAACTAACTTCATATTTTGTACCGGTTGTCAGTTCTTACAAACAAGATCATTGAGTGCCTCATTACTATACACACTGTTGAAAGGGGTTATTTAATATATTACACAAACAGGCTAAAAACCATGTATACCGGTATAGTATAAACGATTTAAAATGAGTGTCTTTTTCATACACAAAGTATCTCTGGTATCGTTTCAAAGTGTTCGCAACTAGTAGTATTGAATATCAGTAGTAATAGAACATTATATATATATATATATATATATATATATATATATATATATATATATATATATATATATATATATATATATATATATATATATATATATATATTTGTTATCATGCAATTTCTTCTCGACTCTCTTGCGCTGGTTGGCTTGTCACGACTTCATCGTAAGCTGGAGGAGCCACAACGGGGTAGTTAGTGTCCACGGTAGCTGTTTCCGGTTGAGTAACGGTGTGACCAACATCCTCGTCTGTTCGATATGCCACACCCTCCTCTGACATGTTCCCGTGTGTTTCGTTGTCATGGGTTAACGAAGGGTCTGTCGTCTGAATTGGCGCTGGGCCATTGTCTGCCGCCTTATGTTCGCCTTTGGTCTCAGGTCCAGGTTGTGTTACGATCACTCCTGTGTCGTCGTTTGGTGCTGTGGCGTCCAGTCCTGCTTCCGGTCCAAGCGGTTGATGTCCATCCTCTGGCATGTCGTCGATGTATTCCCCTGGAGGCTGCCACGCGTCTTCGTCTGTCATTGCTCTGAGTTCTAATTCTTCCCCAGACAACTCTTCATCCCCATATTTCGTTTTTTTCTTGTCTTTGGCTACCTTATGTGCTCCGTTGCGCGGGTTTTGCTGAGCAGTCCACCCCACTGCACTAGCGGTGGCTGGACGCGGTTCAGACTGGTACCTCTCGTGATACATCTCGTCGAAACTGTCGTCATGACTGCTTCGTCTCTGGCGGCCATCGGTTGTTGAAGTTTGAAAAAACAACAGCACACTGTGTTTTCACAACTCTCGATTACACACCTGTAAGCACCGGAAAAACACCGAAAGCAGACTGAGTCGCAGCATTCAGCGCAACAGTCACAATTACAGTCACAGTCTGGACGTTCACAACTGCAGTCCGGACATTCACAATCGCAGTCCGGACAGTCACAGTCCCCGCAGTCACAGTCACAATCACCTTCACAACCCTGGAAACTTCCGAAGCTGCCAATGCTTAGGTCGG
>JAXRKP010000639.1:75000-77500 GCA_037039925.1 Doris montereyensis | reverse complement strand
TTTGCATGAATAAAGGTATTATAATAATAATAATAATAATAATAATTATTATTATTATTATTATTATTATTATTATTATTATTATTATTATTATTATTATTATTATTATTATTTTATTAGTTTTATTGGTTTTTGAGTCGAACATAAACTATGCATCGTGAAACGACATCACAGGAGATATGCAATTTTCGTCAACAGAATATCTTGACATGATAATTTGTACCATTAAAATGAAACAACTGATTCGTCGTTTGTTAAGGTCAGGGCTTGTCTTATTTTGAAGCAGTAGTGTCACATAAAACACGAAGAAAACAATAACAGAAGAACAGACCCCCCCCCCCCCAAAAAAGAAAAACCCAACAAAACAAAAAACAAAAAACAAACAAAACACACACACACACACAGAAAACACAACAAGTCAAGACTTAAAAAAGAAAAAAACACAACCAGCAAAGATCCGAAAGTAAAACAAAACACTTGTTTCATGTTTTGTCTGCTTGGTGGGTTGGTTTCAGGTGTCACAGTGGTTTTGCAGATCATGATTTCGTTTGCTGAAGATTTTCGTTATGGAATGTTCACAGTTTGCGATAAACTCCCGATTCCCTTTCCATTTCCAATGTACACTGTACATTGTACTCACTTGGGTTTGTGGATTACAAGAGGGAAGGAATTTTAATGCAACGGTAAAATCATTTTTGTGGGTCTGAGGGAGAGTGGACTGGAAGCGGCATGGAAAAGGAATTGGCAGTCGACATAGGTGCCACTCTGTCAGGTAACACGTGTCAAATATTATTATAATATAAAAATTATAATGATATAGGCGAACTTCTCTCTCTCTCTCTACAAAACAGAAAAAGAAAGAAGAAAAAAGTTGAAATTGAACGGAAAGGGAGTCGGAGTTGGTAGGACTGTAATTGTGCCTTTCTTAACTCATTCCACTTCTAGGTCTACTCAATTTCAGTATGGAATGGTAAGCAAAGGGGAATTACTTTTCTTTTCGAATCCTTTCATTTCAACTCATCATGAGACTGCCGATGTTTTGTTTTCTGTAAGAAGTATGTGGCATGTACTCGCACAGGTCTTGCGGATTACAAATTACAAGCGGGGAGACATTTTACTTAGTGCACCGGTAAAATTGTGTTTTGTGGGAATGGCGTTGGGGACTGATCGAAAGCGACATTGAAAGGGAGTGACGTATAAGAAAATGTCGTCTCCGTCTGATAACAAATATTGTATTATATTATTATCATCGAACTTCTCCCTCCCTACCAAAAAAAAAAAGAAGAAGAAACAAGAACAAAAAAGTTTGAAATTGAATGGAAAGGGGTTAGAGTTGATTTGCACTACGTTTACGTCCTTAGAGCCAACATCTTTACGGCCCAAAGGATACAGCGTTTGCCGCCGACGCGAGGTCAATGAACTATATAATACTATGGGCGCTATGAGTTGTTACACTGTTGTTGTTGTTATCGCGGAGCTTATCTCAGCGTTTATATTGTGTGTTTGGGAACGAGGTGCGTCGATTCTCATTCATTTCATTTTCACCATCGGTAACCATCTCCCGCTTTTCGTCTTCGTCATTTATTGAAGCCTATGACATTATATATCTATCTATATGTCTGTCTGTATGTCTATCTATCTATCTATTTAACTATCTGTCTATCTAACTACCTGTCTATCTATCTATCTATCTATATGTCTATCTATCTCATTACCTATCTATCTATCTATCTAACTATATATCTATCTGTCTATCTATCTAACTTACTGTCTATCCGTCTATCTCTCTCTCTCTCTCTCTCTCTCTCTCTCTCTCTCTCTCTCTCTCTCTCTCTCTCTCTCTCTCTATATATATATATATATATATATATATATATATATATATATATATATATATATATATATATATATCTAACTATCTGTCTATCTATCTATCTATCTATCTAATTACATATCTACTATTTATCTGTCTATCTATCTATCTATCTATCTATCTATATATAGATCTAACTATATATATATATATATATATATATATATATATATATATATATATATATATATATATATATATATATATATATATATATATATATGGGGGACTCAGAAGTCCAGAGGCAAGGTGTCGGCCTCTCAACCAAAAGGTAGTGGAATCGAGCCCCGCCGAAGTTTGAAAAATGTTCTCGATTATTTTCTAGCAAAATCTACCCCCTGGTCCAGATAGGTAGATCGACACCTAGTTCCATCGGAGGCGGACGATGAAAAGTAGGTCCCGTGTGCAGATTACAACACTCTGTGCACGTTAAAGATCCCTTAATCAATTTTTTTAAACAACCCAACTATATATATATAACTATATAAATCTCTGATTATCTATCTTACTATCTATCTATCAATCTACCTATCTATCTATATACCTATCTATATATCTATCGATCTATCTATATATCAACCTAACTATCTATATATCTATCTAACTTTTATCTATCCATTCATCCAT
>JAXRKP010000639.1:22500-70000 GCA_037039925.1 Doris montereyensis | reverse complement strand
AGAGGAGCTGAAATATTTAGTGATCATCACCTAGTGATAGCCAAAATGAGATTATTAACTGAAGAAAACAGACAGAAAAGGAAAGAGAAGAAAGCTACTAAACTCAAAATAGAAGAACTAAATAAACCAATCGTAAAACAGATATACCAGTCCAGGATAAAAAGATCTATCAGTGAAAGGCAGATGGATCTAAAGGAAAGCACAATAGAAGAAAAGTGGCAAATATATAAAGAAACACTCCTCAGTTGTACTGAAGAGGTCTGTGGTAGGAAACAAATTAAAGGAGATAGGAAAAGAACAGCATTGTGGAATGAGAATGTCAAGACTAAGATCAAAGAAAAGAAGGATGCCTGGAAGAAATACTTGCAAAAAAAGAGACCAGAGGAAAGGATAGATTACGTGAGTAAAAGAACTATCTCCGAAAAGGAAGTTAGGAAAGCAAAACAGGAACAATGGGAAGAGTTTGGACAAAGACTTCAAGAAAGCTATCAAGGAATTCAAAAGCTGTTATGGGGAGCAATGAAGAGAATGAGAAAGACCAAAGCATGCCCAATACGACAAATTAAGAACGCCAAAGGAGAAATAATGAAAGGAGATAGCGAAATCATGGAAACATGGAGAAAGTATTTTCAACAATTACACAATCCTCCAGAACACATGAAACAAGGAGTACAGATCAATTATTAAGAGTAACAAGTAATCGAGATGAAGATGTAGATATTTCAATGGAAGAACTTCAAACAGCTATAAGAAAAGTTAAATTAGGAAAGGCCCCTGAAGCAGATCAAATTTATCCAGAAATGATTAAACACCAATGGAGAGAGGCAGACATACTACTACATGCAATATGTCAACAAGCATGGAAGTCCAAACAGGTGCCAGACGACTGGAATAAGGGAACTGTAGTACCAATACACAAGAAAGGATCAACTATGGAATGCTCAAACTATAGAGGGATATCACTACTTAGCGTACCAGGAAAAGTGTATGCCAGGATTCTGGAAATAAGATTAAGGAAAAGAGTAGAGAACCAGATTGAAGAACACCAGAATGGATTTAGACCAGTGTACAAGATTACATGTCAGGACAGGGCAGCCTGGAGAAAGATCATTTCGGGCATCTAAAACCCATACACCGGAAGGTAGAATGGGATCTGATAAAGAAAGAAAGAAAATGGCGATGTAACAAACAAGCAAACAAAAGCCACTATCAGCACCTTGTAAATTGCAAAGTAACAAACAAGCAAACAAAAGCCACTATCAGCACCTTGTAAATTGCAAAGTAACAAACAAGCAAACAAAAGCCGCTATCAGCACCTTGTAAATTGCAATGTAACAAACAAGCAAACAAAAGCTGCTATCATCACTATTGACACTCCTACCAGTACTACACAAATTGTGACACTGTTGTAAAAATACTGATACTAGGGATACCCCTTGTGTGGGCACTTGGCGGGTGCTGCTGGTAGGTCCTACTTCTTTCATTTCTTTGATTCTTCGACTTTTGCTTATCTTTCATCTTTATTTAACCCTGAGATCACCACAAATGGTTGATAGGGTAAACTGCAATGAAACAAAAAGATACCCCTTGCCTGTTCAAGTATTGAACTGAAAGAAGATGGACAAATATTGAAATAATATTTCATCAAAATGTGTTGTTGTTTTGTTTGTGCCTCATTGAGATACATGCCTTCTTTTGTTTTACAGGCAAGGGGGACTCAGGAGTGTGTCTGAATCGCTACTTTGATGTGGAATTAAAGTATTCCTTGCAGCAATTTAAAACTTCAACTGAAAAGAGCATTTTTGTGTTTAAGGTAAGCTGCACCAATGTCTCACTTAGAAGATCTATTTATGTCTTTTTTATCAACAACAAAAATTGAATTTGTTTTGTTTGTTTGTTTTTTTGCAATTTCAATATTTGTATAGTACTTAATAATAGTACATTAACAGATAGGTATGGACAGAGCATAGAAAAATACAATTTTAGGATCCAAGTAATGGGAAAACAAACCAAGGACCATTTATCAGAATGTCCAAATCAAAGTTTCAGATTGAAACGTATAACAATTCTATGCCAATAGTAATTGTTAAAGGAAAGGGGGACTCGGTAGTCGAGAGGCAAGGTGTCGGCTGGCCTCTCAACCAAAAGTTAGTGGGTTCAATCCCTGCCAACAGTTGAAAAATGTTCTCAATTTTTTTAGCAAAATTTACCCCCTGGTCCAGGTAGGTGGATCAACACCTAGTCCCATCGGAGACGGACGATTCAAAAGGAGGCCCCATGTGCAGATCACAACACTCTGTTCACGTTAAAGATCCCTTGGTTGTTTACGGGGCAGTCCGGGCAAAATAAAATAAAAATCCTTCCAAAAACCCTGAGATCACCTTAGTTGTGGATGTGGGTAAATTAAATCAAATCAAAAGTTAAAGGGAACAAAGAAAATGTTTTGTTTAAAGGTAGTTTTCTATAACCATGCAGATTGACCATCAGCCATTATTGATTTCTTATCAGTCTAGTATCTTTTGTATGAGTCACTATTCAATAAAGTTGATTGTATGTGTGGGCAGTCGTGATATTTGTTTATTTTTAGTGTCTTTTAAAGAAATGATTTTCAGATCAAATTATGTATGCTACCAGCTCGCTTCTACCCTTGACAGATGAATCAATGTGTTTGCAGGGTAAAACATCTCAAAAGAAACAACCGAAGAAAAATTCCCTCACTTACTTCTAAAACTATTCAATTTCTTCAGTTTGTTCCGGGGAAAATGCAAGTCTATAACATTAAATGACATATACAAGGGGAATGTGTTGAGCCTACACCCAACTATGATTGCCACGTCAGTTCTCTTCAACCCAAGACCAGCGACCCCATGTTTGTTCAAAAAGTTCGCTCCAGTGTAAGTCTCATCAGCCTATATGCATTTAAAAAATATTTTGTTGTTTTATTTTGTTTTTGTTTTTTTGTTTGTTTGATCTCTTTTTGTTGTTGCTTTTTGTTCAAATAAAGCCTTAAAAGGGCAAGGTAAACATTTTCTGAAGTTGACATTGAGAATCCTAACCTTGAATTAATCCTTTCATTGAGAGTGCTGCATGCTGAATTTTAATTTTAATTTTTTTACTATGACCTAAGAGTTGATTTTAAAGAAAAAGATCAGTTATGTATATAGTCTAATAGCAAAAATATTGAATTTGTAAAGAACAAAAACTACATTTTGTTTGTTTTCAGTCTAAAACTATTTTGTTGATTTCTCTTTTGAGCATTACTGTCTAACCCAATTAAAGCTTATCAGCCAGGATGTGTGAAAGCTGCAATGACTCTAGGATTTTGTTCATTTTACCCAGGTTAAAAGTTTGATAGTTATGACTTACTTGCCTTAGCGCCTTCTGCTAGCAACATCTGTAATCTGGGTCGTTCTACTTACCTCTGCGGGGTGAAAACCAACCATTCACTTCCGTTTTGAATTTCTCAGATGTCATTGGTAATGTTTTCAATCCAGTAGAGCCTGCACTCGAGATTTGTAGCGTGTCCGTCGATCTTCGCATAAGATAGATTTATAGAGGTTTTATGTAAGAAACATGGTTGGAAAATAGTGGAGAAAGAGACGAATGGAGAGGGATGGTCTTGAGAAAGAGCCAGAAGAGCAGCCCAGGATAGAGAAAATTGAGGAACATGTTGAGGTTTAATGTGCCTCCCTGCACAGAGAGAGTTACGGTTAAGATTATCTAAGAGAGTTAGAAGCTGATTGATGTTTTCTTATTTCATATCTTTAACGACTGTCCTTGTTTACATTTGTCATCAGATTTACCTCTACGAATATACTGAAGATTGCGAGCCGTCCCTCTGCCCACGCCAGTGCTTGCCGTATGCTGTCATTACCTGCGTGTTGGTTGACAATCCAGTGAAATCAATGACCAGTTCATTTTCTGGAAAGAAAGAGAGTACTGTAGGGAAGAAAAATGTCCCTCAAACTTCCAATCCTAAAGACAGAATTATATCAGAAGGAGCTGATGCTGTGAAGTCATCACCTATTAATAGTTCAACCATATGTTCTTATACAGTTTCTTCAGACACAATCTCTACCAGTATAAATTCTAAACCCTGGTATGACCGAGATCAACGGCACAGGAGAGATGAATTGACTCCAGTAAGGAAAGAGAAATTTGACGATTTAGTCATGAAACAAGGAGAATATCTGCAAAGACTTGCACATGCTCGAAATGCGTTGGCAAAGGAAAAGGTGAAAAATATACAGATTTGTCCAACATCTTACCATGTCCACCATCATCTTCGGCATATCAACATGAGGATTTTTTACGCAAGCAAACGAGTTCCCATCTCACTGTTCTTGGAGCTGATAGAAGAATGCAGCAGCCGTTGTTTAAAGTAGCACAGAATGCGCCGTCAGAGCAGGAAAGAGAATGTAAGACAAACTCACAACTTGAGCAGATTTTAAACCCTCATGATCCCAGATTCTCCATACCCAACCAAACCGTGACCAAGGCAAGGCAAGAACAGCGACAACCTCATCAGTTTGAGAGCGATCTGGCATCCGCATTTTTGGACTATGAAGTAACGCGGCGGCGTAAAAAGCCCAAAGTTTCCTCTTATAAAAGGACCAACAAACCCTTACCCTTACCCGTGTGTGATAGTGATGGGAAATTTTCAACTGTGCTTAGAGGACTCGTGAATGGGACCTATAAAGAGATTGAAGTTTCAAGCAAATCTTCAAATGTACATCAAACAAAAGAAGAAACAAAGCCACAAGAGGAGAAAGGGTTACCATCCCACAAACCGTCTTGTGAAAGTGAGGAGAAAGTAATGTTAACATGAAGGCAGCCTGTAGTCAAATCAGGAGTCAGATGTAGATAGAGTTGATGAGGTAAAAAGACATTCAGCAGACACAGGAGAAAACAGTAAGAACAAGGTGTCCAGTGACTTTGATTCCAAAGGTCCATCCCTCAGAATGCTAAAAAAGCAACAATCCCTATCATCAGAGTCAAAGAAAAAGACATATGGTGCTATGATAGAAGAAAAGGGGGATAAAAGTATTAATGAAAAGAAAGAAGCTTCAGGAGGATCAGATGTAAATTCACCCTAAACTTTCAGCATCGACTCAACCAGGAATTGAAAGAATTCCTACAATAAAAGGAAAGGCAGATGGAAGTACCAATGAACGAAAAGAAGCTTCAGGATCAGAAATAAACTCGCTTAAACCCTCAACATCAACTCTACCTGGAGTTGAAAGAGTTGCTACAATAAAAGAAGAGGCAGGTGTAAATCCCAGTGAACGAAAAGAAGCTCTAGGATCAGATATAAATTTGCCTAAACCCTCAACATCAACTCTACCAGGAGTTGAAAGAGTTGCTACAATAAAAGAGGAGGCAGATGTAAGCACCAATGATCGAAAAGAAGATTCAGGATTAGATTTGAATTCGCCTAAATCTTCAACATCAGTTCTATCAGTATCAGGGAATGAAAGAGAAGGACAAAATTGTCTAAACTTGTTTGGAGACAAACCCATGAGTGCTGCTGATGAACTTCAGCATCCTATGATGGCATATGATTCCAAGGAAGATTCGCCATCACTAAAAGGGGAAGCAGAGCTGACGCGTCAGCAGGAAAGAATTCTGTCCAGTCTGGGTCTGACTCTGATGACCTCTCCGATAAGGAAAATCGCTTCACTAGAGCCATTTCAATGCAGGATGTGGGTATCAACTGCTACCTGACTGCGTTGTGTGACATGAACTACCAGCCTGATATTTGCCTTGTTGACTGCTGTCAGGTAAACCACGTCTTCATGTCTGTATCTGTAGGCGGGTGGTTGACGAGTGCTATTGGTAGGTCCTACTTCTTTCCTTTTACTCTTTCACTTCTCTTTTATCTTGCTGTTTCCTCTTAATTCGCCCTGAAATCACCTGGTAAATTTCATTTAAACAAACAAACTGTATCCGTTGTTGTAGAAGTCGCTTTAATACAACGGGAGTGAGGGTGTTGGTCGGTCTGATTACTAATTGAGTTGTGGTTTAGAGTTTTAGTCTTGCTGTTGGCTGAATATTTCTGTTTTGAAACTGTCGACAGTTGGTTTGTGGACGATGTGTTCGTCTAAGTTGTTCCAGTCTACGAGCGCTTTGTTAAAAAAACAAGTTTTTTTTATAATGTTCTGTTTTGGCAGCTACGTCTTTCCTTCCCTGCTTTCATCTTGCTTTTTCCTCTTAATTCATCCTGAGATCACCGCAATAGTGGACGGGGTAAATTTCAATGACCCCAACAAATCTGTTTCAGTGTGGTGTATTTTGACTGCTCTTGAGTTGGTCACAGACTCATTTGATGATAATTGTTGATACATAATTGTCAAATTTCTTTGGTCTTATGAGTGGTTTTCCTTGATGGAATTCAATGAAGTTTACAGCTGGTTTGAGAGCCTATACGGGTGAAGTTAGAGAAAAAGATCATAGGATAAAATTTTGAAAGAAAAATTGGGAGTGATATCATCCCTATCTCTTCAAGGCGCCCAAATGCACCCTACCTGAAAGCGAAAGTACCAGTATGGAATGGAGCTCATTTACGTTGAAACTACAATTAATAAGTTATTTCTGGGTTATAGGTTGTGATATTTTGCAGCTCTTGTGGTTCTCTTTCAGATAATCAGGTAGGAATGCCCAGGGTAAAAGAGGAAAAAAAGATGTACATAGCATTTTTGTTGAGCTTAAAGATTCGAGTTGAGGAGTTTTGCTGTATTTCTTTCTTTTAAAAAAAATACTTAATGTTGCATAAATATTAATACATCCGTAATTTTGTTCTCATGTGTTCATGCTTATTTCAACAGGCCAAAACATCCAGTGCAGAGTTTCAAAACTGCAAGGTTTGTGCAAGAGATAGAAATACAGAAGTCTTAAATGCAATGAAGGAGATGGCACAGGAGGCAGATGATGATGGTAACAAAGCTGATTTTGAGGATGATGATGACGATGAAAGTAACTCTGCTCTGCAAATTGATCTGTCCGCTGCATCAACATCAGATAACAATGGAGCTCCATCATCCCCCTATGCTCTCCAAATTAATCTGTCACCTGTATCATCAGTGGATGAGAGTTCATCTCCACAAAGGGCAAATAAATCAATGGCTCATTCGTCAGTGCCATGGGTAAATAGGTGTGAATCAGTATTGCCATCTTCACACGAGAGTCTTGATGAAGATGAGAAAGTGATGAAAGACAGATATTTTAATGTAAGTAGTAAGAGTGGATACAGCTCCTCCTATAACCATCACCAGTCTCAATTAGGACTCAGAGATCCTACTTGTGACACAGACTCGGCTTCAGGTTTTTCTCTTGTGGAGAGTGGCGATAAAATTTGGCACAAATTTGCCTCATTTGAAAAGGAAGACGTGTCAGTCACTCTAACCAGTGAGAATAGCGATGTACATTCTAAATGTGTCAATGTCAAATTTTCTAGTGCAGACTCGAGCTCCTTGTCAAAGAGTGGAAGCGGTACAAGTGCTTCCCAGATTTCTGAGTTGGAGGAAGGCAATGAAGTCAAGGGTAATAGCTCTACTGTGTATGAATTTGAAACTGAAAAAGGAAACACAAAGGCAGTAGGCTTGGAAGCTTTCAAAAGTCATTCTTGTGAAGAGTTAAACCGAAAAACATGCGAGGATGTATTCAAAGAGGATATTGAACTGAGAGAAGAGAAAGACAAGAATCCTCTGTAATTGATGTCTATGATGCTTGTGTCAAGAAACGAGTAGATGACTCCCCAAGTCTGAATTTAACGTGCAAAACAGATAATCTCTTCACAAGCATGGGGCTATTTGAAAATAACGCTTATCACAGGAAAGATGAAGAGAAATGTTCAAGTCATGAAGTTTGCGGAGATAAGAGTAGGGACAAAGAAACCTTTTCTATTTATCGAAGACACGTAGCTTATAACTCTGACAAACAAAATTCACTGACGGATACAACAGAACAATACTCTGAGCTTGAGATCAGCAGAAAGGAGCCACAGAACAGTGATAGTCGTTCAGGAGGTCTGTTTAGTGAGGATTTGGGATATAATGAAGAAGCCGCTCTACGCACAGAAGAAACAGGAGAAAGTAAGGGAAAAGACAAAAAACAAAATGTTGAAAGATACTACAGGGAATATTTTTGAAAACATAAAAAATATTGCTGAAAACGAAAACAAATCCAAGGAAAACACTAAAGATAGTAACTTGGAGAAAAAGATTGGAAATTGTCTAGAAGTGGGCGAAGAATTATTCTCAATGCAGAAACCGTGGAGACTATAAGAAGGATTTAAACAGTACGGAAACGAGAAAAAACGTCATGCTTGAAGCAAGAGGAAAGATAATGAAAGAATATGACAAGAACAAGAGAGAAGATAGTAAAACGAACATGAATGAATATGTTGAAAATAAAGAAAAGCAAGAATCATCTTCTGAATTGAAATCCTCCTCAGTGAGGCATACTCTCAAGCGGAAAGAATCAATGTCCGATGAATCCAGGAATGATAACGGTGCAACCATTGGTCATTATGCGAAGAAAAAATTTAGATACAATTTGGAATCATCAGCTGAGAGCTCTGAGAATAAAAAGAATGACAGTGTCTACTGTGAACCAGATTTAGGACAGGAAAGTGCATCAGGTAATCAGAACCGTTCTATGCTGTTGAAAAATTCTGAAAATGAGCTTCTAAATTCAGTGTCTTTACTGAGGAAAAATAAGTCAAGTATGGATGTAACGAATGACAATATATCAAAACATCCACCGCAGACATTTGATATTCCCTCCAGCTGTCTCTATTCCAGTTCCAGGCATCAGATGCAAGAGGATGCTAAGGATTCGACATTTGATAAAAACACTGATACTTCAAGTAAATTACATGACACTGATTACGATAATGTCATCTCATCTACAGTAACTTCTAGCCACATTACTCCATCATCAGTAGTCAGCAATCATGCAGACTCTTTACTATATGCCAATAGCACTCACTGCAATATTTATCAAACCCAGCATTCTTATCCCTTTTTTCGGCACAGGAGCTGTCTTTAGGAGATGTTGATTATCGGCTGCAAGGTTTTGGTAATGGAATTTCGTCTGTTTTTCCAAACGATGTTCCCGTGGTAAATTCTACTTCCCTATCATCAAATCACTATGATCAAAATATGTACAGCTTTGGAAAAATCTGTGAGTATGGTGATGTGGACTATCGCTATGGTTCAGCCTCTGCATCTCAAATGATGAGAGTGTCCAGTAGCTCTCATTCCACGGCAACAGCACCACAGCCAGTGCCAGTTACAAACAACTTGCCAAACGATGCACCTGCACCATCTACCTTGTGTTTTCCTTTGGCAAGAACTGCTGATGAGCATTGTACCCTCAGTTGGAAATCAGCAAAATCTTCTCTTCATCCTCCTTCTCAGACATTTCAGACATCTACTGCAGAAAGTGATTCGAGTCAAGATTTGTATGGAAACCAGAAGTTTGCCGTAAATGTGAAATCAACTAGGAAGGATTCTGAGCTCCATCCTCACCATCAGAAAGATGTAAAAGCCACTTCAGATTCTGCATCGATCTGGACATTACCAACGTCCAGCAAATTTTCTGCCATTCCAGGCCTTGATATTGACGCAGAGTCTTTAAGTAGAGTTTTTGATCCAGGGTCTCAGCATGTGGATCATCTTTCCACAGATAATCAGAGAGATGGAAAAATGAATACCCAACAAGAACTGCAGCAAGATCTCCCGAGATGACAATGCAAATGCATTCAAAAGACCAAAAGAACTTAAATGATCTTCTCAAAGAGTTACAGCAAGAGACATCAACACATTGTACAGATTTGAATAAAAGAAAGTGTAAAAAGATCATAAATCAAGTTTTATCTGACACAAGCAGCTCTGCATTGGCTACTTTGTGTAAGGCTTACAATGACCCAAATGAAGAAAATTCAGGTGACAAGCAATCACCACATTCTTCTCAAATGTCCTCAGGTGATTTACATAAGAGGACTGCTGGCATCGATGATGCAAACTTGCACAGAGGTGAGACATACAACCGTAATCAAGCAGAAGCGGAGAAACGCTTTTAAACCTGTGCAGAGAGGCGATAGAAACCGTGAAAAGACAGAAGAGTAGTGACCAGTCTGGTGGGGAATCAAATTATTCAGATGAAAATCTTGAGGGTGAACAGGACACATCACAGCATGAAAAATGTACTGACATTCAGGTACAAAAAGTACCTTATGTTAATAAGCTCTCAGGTGTAATGGGCAAGACTTGGAAAGAGAGAAAAACTTTGGTCGGCAAATTGAAGGAATCTTGTTCTCATTCATTTGAGTCTGAAAAAGAATGGGTGAATAAAAGCTTACCCGATGCAATTCACCAAGCTTCTTCTACTTCAGTATTAAGCTTAGCATTTTCTTCTCTTACTGCAAAGAACGGACAGAAAAGTGAAAATAAAGGAGAAATCATTTCTCTCTCAACTGACCATGAACCTCATTCATCAAATGATAGGAAAGAAGATGTATGCATAGAGCAGTCTAATTCTGCATCAAAGAAATGAGAAACAGATGACTTTCACAGTGATGAGGAGAAGTCTTTCTGGCAGTTCAAGTCACGAGATGGGTGTAAGCCATGACATAAAAGAACAGCAAAAATCATGTGACATGGAAAGAAACATTCGGTCAATGTCTTCAATGTTTTTGAATCAAGGTCATGATGCTAGCAATTTGGTAAAGGAAAGGTACTCTGATTTTGTCTCTTATTCACTGTCGGTAAGCAAGCAAGAAGAGAAGAATGTTTCTGGTGCCTCAAAGTCAAGTGAATCAACGACGATGACATTCAATGATGGGCAGCTGAGTGGGTCAGAGTCTTTGGAAAACTTGGGAAAACTGCATTTTAACGCAGTACCTGGCCACATCAAATCAGCAGGGAGAATAAGCTCCACAAATTGTTCAAGTGAAATTCTTGAAGGAAGATGGTCTTCAAGAGATACATCAGCTTCTGTGGAAGATAAAGCTCCCGTTGTTGAATACTTTACTTCCAATGATATTTCAGACAAGCTTGAAAGAAATGATGTGTCAATAGATGAAAAAGGGGGCTTTGTCATCAGAACATGGTTCTCCTCAAACAAAGACAATTTTGGGTACTAGTAAATTTATAGATAAAGCCTGTGTTTCCAAAGCAAGCCAGAAACCAAAGTGTTTGGAACATTCAGTGTCTGCTATTGAAGGGCCAGCAGATAACGAGCATGAGGAAATCTTGCCAGGGAGTATAGCATACCTCAAAAGAACCATGAGCTCCCCAATGGAGAGATCCACATCAACAGGGAGACATTTATTATCTCCAAAATCTCTTTTTCCTAGGGAAGAGGATTACTATGTTTCTGGACTTGTTCAGAAGCAAAACGTTTTTACAAAACTAGCTGTAAATCTGATGCTCTTCTACCTTATGTAGAAACTGATTTACAGTGTTGTTCACCTGCAACAATAAGTAAGCTTGAGGAAGAAGAAAACGAACGAAAAGTTTCTTCACAAAGAAATCCCATAGGTAGTATCACGGTATCAGATGAAAATGATCCCTTGAAACAGAATGTAAAACCTTTGATGTCTGCTGCTGACAGGAGACTTTCATCGACTCACCATGCACCAGTTCTACAAGGGAAGTAGCAGAAGAGTATAGCTGTAATGATTCTGATCAGACATGCGTTGATCAACCAGTTATGAAATCAGATAATTCCCGCTTGGACAACCATGAAAAAAACATGAATACAGAGAAAACCGAACCAGAAAATGAAATCCCCATTGATAAGGTCTCTAAAGAGAAGGGAAAAGTTCTTTTATCTGATGTCCCAATGGAAGCATTGTCTTTCGCCCGTCACTTCCTTTTAGATCAACTTGATTTACTAAAGGAGCCAGATGAAGGGCAAAGCTCACCATCAGTGCTTTCAAAAGATGGAGAAATAACTGAAGATACCATTGAAGATGGTCTAATAACAGAGTCTACATTGTCAGGTGTTAGTTCAGATTGTGAGTCTCCACAGATCAGCACAGTCTATCAAGAGAATAAAAAACTGATAACAGAAAATTCAGATCGGCACCAAAGGATGTCAAAAAATCCTGTTGTAGGTAATAAAATGAGAGACAATATCATAATTACATTGAGCAGCCAGTCAGATAATGAATCAACTCCGAAATTTCAAGGAAAATTGAAGGACAGAAGTGTTTTCAGGGACAGAATAAGAGAGAATCATATAGTTATCAGTTCAGGTAGTGAAGCTGAGTACATTGTAAATACAGCTCAGAGAAAAGGGAGGTTTAAAAATTCCTCTGAAGCACCTATTCCAGACCAGATTGGAGGTAGGAATGTGCCTTGGAAGGATTGCATAAGAACATCTGATGACAACACTTCTAGTCATTCATCACCCTCTTCACTCTTCAAATACATAATACCAAAATTACCCTCCACCAATGACAACGAAAAGACAAGTAAAGTTTCTTCTCCAGAGGGAAGCTCACCCTTTTCAGATTGGGGAAGTCATGACAAAATACAGAGCAGTTCGTTTTCTTCTCTTGGTAGTTGCCATAACAAAAAGTACATAGATTCATCTTCCCAGAATCGTAGTCACTATGGCAGACATTGCCAAAACTCAGCTTCCCCTGCCACGGGTGATCCTAAAAAGTTTATTTAGATTCTTCCTCAGATAGTTGCCACATAAATCAAAGAAGAAAAAGCTCAACTTTTCAAAATTACGGTAGCCATTACAATGAACGATCAAATTCATCATCACTGGACAGACCTAGAAACTCATCTTCACGAACGTGAAAGCTGTCGTAGAAAAAAGTCAATTTCACGCTCACCAGACCAAGATAACAGGAAAAGAAGACATGTAAACACACCCTGTGATAAACGCCAAACATATTCTTCCCCACTACATGGTAGCAGTGTTATGGGACATGAAGATTCATCTTCTTTAGATCGTTCATCTGATTATAGGGATGATAAAGGCTCATCCACTCCAGATCAGTATTGTAATAGAAGAGACAGAGTTTCAGTATCTCCTGATTCTAGTTACAGAGATAGAAGGGAAAGAAGATCACATTCATCACATCGTAATTTCAACAGGAGAAGGAGAAATTCACCTTCTCCAGACCGCAATTATCATCAAAGAACAGGCAAAAAGTCAATTACTCCAGATCGTTATCGTGATAATCGAAACAGAAAATTTTATTCACCAGATCGTCGTTTCTGTCAAAGTCAAAGAAGAGCAAGAAACTCAGCTTTTCGAGAGGATCGCTACCATGAGAGAACTCGCAGAAATCCACCGTCTCTAGATCGTCATAACCATGATAGAACACCTAGAAACTCTGTCTCTCCAGAACGTTACAGTTGTGATAGAGGACATAGAAACCCACCATTTCCAGATCGTGGTAACTATGATACTGGTTACAAAAGGTCATCCTCCCCGAATCAGGAGTTCTATGTAAAAACATCTAAGTTTCTTCAACAATGCAGAAGGCCATCAGCGCTTTCTAGTTCAGAGTCCTCGACCTCATTTTCACACAAGAAGAGAAGATGGAATTCACCCATGAGAAAAAAATAATGATTTTCCCTTCACCTCAGCTATATTTCCTATTTGGTATAGATTTGAATAACATGTTATTATCACTCATAATGAGTAGGCTATTTAGCAAAGTTATACTTTAATGTCATCACCGATTATTTTGTCACTTTCACGCTGAGAGGAGTTCAATTTCATCAGAGACATTTGTTTGGTTTCAGAGCAAATATAATCTCAGTTGTCTCTTCCTAAACACACCGGTTCTAGCCTTAGGGAAGCATGAAGATCAGGACATGCGACAAAGCAGGATCATGATCATAGAAGAAACAGTCTTCATACTCTAAAAATGCTAGACGGGCTCAACCTCCCAACATACTCACGAAAACGACTGGTAACTCAATTTATTTCGGATCACGAGTCTGTGGGCTAACATCTTATCTAGTCGTTAAACCAAACTTCAAAGCGAGCTTGTCATTGCCTACACTTCAGTCATTAAAATGGATCAAAACTGCTTCTCAATCTCAATGTGTCTCATCTTAATGGAAAAAAATTGAAGGCTTAGCTTTTAAATCATTTATGTCTCCTTTATAAGTCTTTACATTAAATTTATTTTTCAATGCAACAGTTGAACTTCCATGCCAGTTGAAATTATTTTTTGTTTAAAAGTTAAATTCTTTCTTTATACAATTGTTTTGTTTCATCATATCATTTATCAATGGATCATTGCAAAGTTCCTTGTGATGATAAGTCTTTAGATTTGCATTATCATTTCATTATGATCCCTAGGTTTTTTTACATTGTCTGTTACAGCAGTAGATTTGCCGCTTTTGTTTTTGTTTCGTTTTCTTGAGTTTTCTTGTAATTTGTTTTTTTCATGGCACAAATGCGTCTCTTTTCGCTTAAAGGAACAGGGACTTTATGATGAATACTCCTTTCAAAGATTTGTGAATGTTTGCTTTTTAAAGACTTGTTAATCCATCATCTACTTACATTACCATTGTCACCGTTCGACTCATTGCTATATCAACAGTCACATTAATTATGTGAGTTACATAGTTTTTGAGTAGTATCAAATTTATATCAGGTGAGGCAAAAAAACCCCAACCCATCCCAAACTTTAACACAATATAATTCAAGAACAGTTTAATGTTTGAAGTTGAAATTTTGTATGCACATGCGTCAACTATACTTTGATAAATGCTACAGGTTTCATTTTATTTAATAAATTATTGATTGAACTATGTGCATTTTCTGAACTCACCTAAATAATAGCAATATCATAATCATAATGTCAAAATATACGTCTTGAATCAATATACATAATATGTTCAATCGGACCACTGTTCTGTTCACCAATGGTTCGCAAACTTTTCTTCCAAAATTGTTCAAATTTTCTCATTTCAACTGACTTAATTTCTTCCTGACAATCTGAAGTACGTGCTTAAGCTCATTTTCTGTGAATTTCTCCGTTCTTCCATCATAATTAAAATTAATGTCGCACTCGCAGGCACCGAAAGGTGTAGCGCCTGGCATTCAAATTCTTTAGAAAAAGAATAAAGACTATCGTTGGGCTTACGCTTGGTATGACTGGAGTCATTCATATTGTCCAAGTGAGCAATTACGGTAAATTTTCTTGCCCAAGGAAAAAAAACGAAGTGCCTGTAGTGGGGCTCGAACCCAGTACCTCTAGGTCACAATGCAATGCCTTTAGCTACTCTGCCATCTCGTCCCCCTTCCAGCATAAACCTTTTTTAGAAAGTAAGCCTCATATTAAACAATCCATGGGGTTCAAATGAGGATATTGTTGAGGCCACTCACCATACCGTGGGATGTTGCTCAATCTTGCTGAAAAATTAAATTTCCCAGCGGGTAAAGGCGTTTACAATCCGGCAGCAAATTCTTCTGTTTGTGTGCCACTTCTTTTTACACCAAGTCCTTCCACTTCCAGTCAAATTTCTTTTACAGCAGGTACAACATGCATGTACATTATGTACACATGTATTTGTCTTTCCCTTGCTTTTCCATGTGTTGGTCTGGTTGTGGAAAAGTTAAAAAATGCTCCTTTCCATGTTCTTGTCTTCTCATTACATGATCAGAATACTGTTGCTGCCATGCTGTATAATATGCGATTACAATGCTATCAAAAATGAAAGGAAAGAAATCTTTTAAAAATAAGATATTATAAAATCATGATATTAAGACATGTAAGCATTATAATTAGTAAGGGATTTGTTGAGTTTCAGCGTTATTATTTGTTTCTGGGACTGTTGATTGATGAATAATTAAAGATACTTTCAATGTGTTTTCTTTTCATTTTATAGTAAGGGTTAAGAGAGCGTAGTGTTTAAGGGGGCGTCCTACTGAATTTTCACTTTTTTCCCCTAATGCATTTTTGGCTAATTTTTTCCTGCCAATGTGTTGTTTGCATCTAAGTTACTATGTAAATGTAAAAAAATTTGGGAAAAATTATTCGGCTGCCATGGTAACGGCGGCCATGTTGAATTTTGATGCCGAAATTTAAAATCTTAAAATCTCAAAAAGTATATGGGCTAGCAATGAAATTCTTTTTCAGACATATTCTTTAAACCCTTAAATAAGGAGTAAGACATATTTAATTTATCTCAGCTGTTTTTAAATGTGCTTAAAAAAATCAGTATTTTATTAAAAAATAACTATTGATAAATTTTGTAATATTTTGATTTTAAAGGTGCACAAAAGATATGAAAATCAAAATAAACCAGTGAAAATCTGTAGTTCCCAATAACAAATACTAGTCTAGCTGTGTACCAAATTTCAACACTCTGGCACGAATACTTTCTGAGATTTTAAGATTTTAAAAACGTTGTATGCTAGAAATCACATCTTTTGAAAATTCAACTTTCTTCAGAATGATACAGCCATATTAAAATTGGCCATAGAATTAATACCTTTTCAGGCTTTATATAAAAAAATCAACTGATGTACTCGATTCTAAAGATGTTGAAGTAGCATTCTAGAGTGGATTTGGAAAATGGGTATTATGAGCCCAAGACTACTAAACGCTGTTACAGCTCACCCGGACGCCCCCTTAAGTCATTACAACATTCCATAATTAGAATATTAATTTATTCCATAAATTACCTTCTTGATTCTGATGCATTAAAACAAAATTGTTTTTGACATTTGTTCTTTGATGTAGTGCTTCCATGTGAGAGAATTTTTTCTTCTCTATTCATCATAATGAGGTGATGGAATGTAGCTGACTTACACTGAAGCCATAGTTTCTCATTTGTTTTGCCTTTTCTGGCTTTCACTGTTTCCAATTTTCAGCACAGTCCTCACACTTTGTTTGAGACCTGAATGCTGTTCCTTCACCATGAAGCATTCTTTGTTTCATTCTGGTGTATTTTTTATTAATTTTACAATTTTGCATAACCTGTCCTCAGCCAGTGTAGATGTATTTTGTACCATTTAAATGTTTGAAAAACAAACACAAATTTGCCAAATGCTTAGGCCATGTATAAATAAAACAATCCACCAAACTATTCCAGAAAATGGACAGTTTTCAGTCTATTAGTATTAATGTATCTGGGAAAGTTTTAATACAAATGTTAAATTTTACTCTTTGTAAATCAAAATTTGCATAATTAGTCATGCAGACTTTTTCATGATTGTACAGAAACATTTTCTTTTTTTTTCTTGTAGTTTGAGTCATCTTTATATCACAATCTTTATATTTTAAATATGTGGAATTCAACACTAAAATCAGAAAATTGATGGCAGTCTGTTATTTTCTCTTTTTTTGTCTTAATTTAAAAAAAGGAAAAAAAGAAGATGATTCTAACAATGATTCTAATTCTATGTCTATTTTGAATTGTCAGGCCATTGAAAGAAATTATTAAATTTACGCATCTAGGTCTTCCCTAGTTATGGTTATGAAAATGCTCCACTAAAATCAAACATAGATTTTATATTTTGATAGACTAGTTTTCTAGTTGCTCACTCATATCATCCATGACGGAACATATAGACGTATCACGGGAAAATCCTATTCCGAGAAGATTGGAGTTGGAATTTCTTTCGATATCTTACTTATTTGTAAATGAGAAAACAAAATGATTTTTTCTTCTCCCAGAAACGTATTCATATTTAAACTCCTTCCACACAGGATTCATATGAAGATCTTTCGAGTTTTTTTAGCAGTTTACCACAAATCAGCCTAACAGTTGATATGCTATCTGTCACACTGCTGATGAAATTATAGATTTGTTTCTCTGTGAAAAGCAAATTTATTACTATTACATTAATGATGGATAGAATTTATTAACTGTGTTCAGTCAGTACATCTACATAAGCTATAATGTCTTCAATGGGGGGGGGAGACCATTTACCATATATTATATGAGATATAAATTTGTATGATAATGTGTGTGTGTTCACTGCTCTTGTTTCTGGTTTATTACTTGAGGTATCATTCTTGTATTACTACTTATCTTGTTATGATTTTTTTCTATGGGTTCTTTCTATTTTTCATTCCCTTGCCAAAAGCTATTAAGCGTTACCTGAATTCAATAAGTTGTGTCCCCCCTCCCCCCTACTTATAATTGTAACAACACAGCTGCGTGTAAACATTGTGTCAAATCAAACATGTTTTAATTGATAAATTTTTTGTTTTACTGATATTAGATACATAATCCATAGCATTAATAAGTTTCTTGAAAGTTTCATCAATGAAAGTTTTGTTGATGGAATTTTATTTGGATTTCTCCCATAAGTAGTACAAACATAAAAATACTTCTAAAAATTTACACTTTGTTGCCCACGCAAAACTTTCATGATTGTATTCGATTGCACAAATATGTTGTTATATTAAAGGTTTTTTTGGCACTTATTTATAGAGCTTCCATGTGTACTTTGCTGCATGTTATTAGAAGTCTAGAATGGTCAACTTGCACTTACAATGTACAACTATCTGCTTACTCTCATGACTGATTTCTGATCATAAAAATTGTTCACAAAAAATGAGTTAAACTCTGCAAATCATATTATAATGGTTACATATCTGCTAGTTAAATTTTACTGATTTAGTTAAATATCATAACAACATAAATAATGTGTCTTTCTGTCTTATTGGAAGTTTTATTCAATCAGAATAAAATGATAGCATTCATTTATTTGTTATTGACAACCTTTAGACACATACACATTGAACACCTTTATCTTTAACCTTTTGCCCATTACAAGCCCTGCCTATCTACAGCCTTGAAACTTGTGCTTTACTCAGTCAAAGTCATGAATATGATTAAAATTTATATAAAATAAATTTTTAGCTCAAATTTTACAGAATGTACATGGTTATGACAAGAAATAAACAGACTTGAAAAATATCGACTTTGTTTGGGTTCTTATTGTTGACTTTAGAAGTCTAAATACTGATTACTAGATATACTAAAAATACTAAATACATGTACTAAATTCTGTCACTTTATCATACTTCAAAAGTGGCAAATTTAGAATTATGACCTTTTATGAGTTGAGAGTGCCCGAGAGGAGTAAGCTTTGAGTCTGTGCTTTAAGGGTTATTGTAATAAAACTTGAATGTCGAACCAGTCCCTTCAAGAGAAAAAGAAGAAGAAGATGTTCATTCATCAATGTTCTCATTAATTTCACTGTCCCTTTGGTCTTGGCTTCATCTATCGTAATCTGCATTGTCAATGTCTGATTTTGTGTCATCATTCTCTAAATGACCTAAAATCTCATCATCAGCATTAATGTCACTTTCTTCATCTTCACCCTCAGCTTTGCAAAAGGATGAAAATGCCACATTGTGATCATTTTCATCATCATGTGTAGTCCCATGAAGCATGTCGTCAGTCAGAAATTAGAACATGATTCTGCTGACCAAACTTCAATCGCTTCTACTTCTACTTTTGTTTTGTGTCGAGCCACATCGTTCAAACGTCTTTCTGTCCTATTGGAAGTTTTATTCAATCTGCTGGTTATATTTTACTGATTAAGTTACATATCATAACAGCATAAATAATGTGTCTTTTATTCGAATCAAGGAAAATAATTACTAGCTATTCTTTCACATCCGGGTCAACTGATTCTATCACATAGCACATCAACAAAGGAAACCATGTATGAAGCAGCCGATAATGGATAATGTAAAGGTTATTCGATAGTGGAATATTTGAGGGGCAAAGGTTAAAAAAAAAACATTTTTTTTTAGTTATTTCTCTAATTTACAATAACTTTCAAAAATGTCATGAAATAAACATCAATAAAAATTCTTGAAAAGTCAAAACAAGTTTTAAGTAATAGGCTCTCCTACTCCTATGTTTAAAAGGCTACTACTGGCATGAAAGTTCATTCATGGTCACAATATTCACCATGCAGATGAAAGTACTGAAGGCTCGAGCTCAAAATTGGCAAACGTGTAGAGCCCATTTTCCTTTAGATTTTATGTACAAGATACAAGGCGTAACTTACCTTCATTAAAATCTTGCTTAACTTACCGTTAATGTTATGAGTCATATATCTTATGGCTGATAGCTTTAAAGAAAGAATTTTTTCTTTCTTTTTTTAAAAATTATTTGCTGCTATATTTGTCTTTTGATCCTGAAAACAGCAACGTGTCTATGTTTTTACGCTATACACGCTCATGATATATAAGAAAATTCAAATTTCATCTTAATATTCTCTTTCCTGGATTGAATGACGAAATTTGAATGTGAATTATGTACATGTACATGTATATATTGTGATGATGACATCGATGACATTTCCTTTTTTGTACAATATCTTTTCTCGTGTTACTTTCCATTTTTGTACTTTTTGATAAAAACATATTTTTGCTCTGATTCAATAGTTATCTATTGTCTTTAGTGATGTGTTTTTTCCATAGTAAAGCTTGTTAATAATTTCAGACAAATATTAATCTGCCCGTGATTTCATAGATAGATGCTACTCGTATGTCTTAATTGCTCTCCTTTCGCTCTTTCACTCGTCTTTCTTCTTGCTGTTTCCTCTGATTTCACCCTGAGATCATCACATATTATTCTAGTGGATGGGGCAAATTTTCATGACACAAACCAAGTCTAGTGTATGATTTTATCCTGTCAGTTATTTACCATAATAGTAATACTGCGTTCTCCAAGTTAATTGGACACAGTAACTGTGCCTTGTTTTGGTTGAGACTTGATAGTACAAGCAATTGGCCAAAAGAATGAAGATGAGCTTAACTTTATAAACAATAGCTTGGGATTGATGCTGACCTATAGTTGTACAGGCTTTTCAGAAACAGTTCATAGGGAAGGAGGGGGGGGGGGGGGCTTGTAGTCTAGAGGCAAGGTGTCGAGCTCTCAACCTAAAGATTGTGGGTTAAGTCCCAATAGTTAAAAATTTACTTGAGTTTTTTTCGAGTAAAACCTACCTACCCAGGTCCAGGTAGGTGTATTAACACCTAGTGCCATCGGAGATGGACGATAAAAAAGGAGGTCCCATGTGCATATCACAACACTCTGTCCACGTTAAAGATCCCTTGGCTGTTTTGCAGAGCAGTCCGGGCAAAATCCAAAATCCCACCAAAACCCCTCAGGATCACCTTAGTTGTGGATGTGTGTAAAATCAAACCAAAATCATAGGGGTGATTGTTGGGACCAATGTGCTCTTTGTTATTATTGATTCTGTGACAAATGTGTGTAAGATAAGAGTAAGAGTAACAATCATTAAGTTGTGAAAGGACTTTAACTTTCTCTCAGATCATTTTCAGGACCCCCTCAAAATTCAGGTAAAGCCCCAAAGGAAGCATTGCATTATTGCACATATGCCATTGCTAATGACCTTTTTGATGTTGTATCAAATGAAAATAAGGATGTGCTCTAAGTTTGGACATTGTAGAATTTCATTTTAAACAATGTTATGTAAATATTATTATATATATGTATACATATAGTTCTGAAATGTTTTGGATATAATGTTCCATGTACAGTGTCAAAGGTGTTTTTGTTGTATTTTATACCTAATTTTATACTCGGAATTTATTTCAATGAGAGTTCCATTTTTTTATTGTAAAAAACCCCCATCTTAACAGTTTCAGCATTAGTTTTAGCTTCATTTCATGTAACAGCACATAATTATAATATGAATTTTTCATGTTCATCATGATCACCATTTGAAAAAGGTGATATTATTGTTACTGTTATGCCTTGATTTTATTTTGTATTTTTTTTATCTACTTTGTCATTGAAAATATTTGATGTCCCTTGGGACTTTGAAGAACATGTTTCAAATGAAAGTGTGACCAAAGCGAAGAAAAGCTTGTGTTTAATTGTTAATGCAGCCATATGAGAAACATGAAAAAAAATCTTTTTATCTCAGTTCACTTTTTTATGTTCAATTATTTTTGTTGTATTTGTTTTGTTATAAAATTTCTCTTGTCCTGTTTTGAAGATATTTTAACCAATATAAAAAACTTTTTAAAACAAATCTTTAACCTTTGATACTACTAAGTAGCTTGGGAGTAACAACCTGAGTCAGACTAGTGTTCTGTCTAGGAAGTGATTATTATCACCCGTTCTGCTTCACGCTATAGAAATCAGGATAAGCTCCCGCTCTATGGGCTGTAATGGCCTTGAAGGACCTTTACTTTAATAATGTTTTTAATTTTAAGTTATAAGAATGCCTACCATCAGTGTGCATCTTGACTCGTTTTTAATTTAAATCCTTCCCCAGCTTGGCACCATAGCTTTCTAGTTCATGCCTTCTAGCATCTCATAGTCATAGTTATCACAGTCCATTCTTAAGGCTTATTTGCATCCCGCTTTGTGTGAAAAAGTTGCGTTTTTATTCTACGTCATCTAAGCTCAATGATGAGATACATGATATTGATAAGATACCATCTGTTCTTTCGTTGTTTTCCTTCCATCTGTTATGCTTCCACCACTACTATCAGGAGTGTTACAAGAAAGGTGAAGCTTTTTTCCTTGTACTGGAGTCAGCTGGAAGGCTCCTCTTGGTCTTACTCCAATTCCGTAGTGGTCTTAGTATCATGTTCAAAGTTGTAGTTTTTTTTTGGCCTACCTATGGCCTTAAAATCTGATGTATGTCATGTACATTCAAAAACATTAAATTTGATATAAATGGCTCCATGTAAATGTAAGAGTAAGGTGTTTTGGATTAAAATTACATGGACCCTGGACTACAGAAAAATTGGAATCTTCGTGAAAGAAAAGTGCTTCTTGCTTGAACTTGGCATATATGAAGTCAAGTGCTTTGAAGGTCCTCCTCCTGTCTTTTTCCTCTGTATCTGTAGATCATATTCATAGCAAGCAGCTCATATAACTTGACTTGAATATTTAATTCAACAGTGTAGAACTAGAAAAGGATGAATGAATGTGAGAAAACTTCTTTTCTGGTCCAGACATTTACCCTGATCTTCTACAACATGACAGTATGCTTACTATAATGCATACTCAAATCTGCCCTCACCAGTCTATGGTGTGAAAAAGGCTTACATTTTCAAGTCAGTACATGTATAATAATAATATCACAGGAAAGTCCCATGATGTTGACTTACTAAACAGATTTGACTACATGCCTGTACTCCATAGTAGTGTTTTTATGAGGCCAGTATTGTAATTTCATAAATAAGGTCCAGGAAAATATTATACTTATACTTAATTATGACCTTCCTTGGCTTCATTTGAGATATGGTTTTTAACGAGGGTCTTTCTATTTCATTTTCTTTGGAATCTGTACTACTGTATCATAATCAGCATTACAAAGCAGTTAGGTGGTTTATTAACAGTTTTAATATCAACCCATTAACATTACTTTGAAAAAGGTGCTGGGGCGTGTAACATGTAAGATAAGAATAAAACTAAAATTGGCTGAAGCTGATTAGATAAATTATTGAGGAGTAATTTGTGTGACACCTGAAAATAACATTATTAACACAAGTCTATTATTGATGACAACCCAGTCTATTGAACATGAACAAAGAAAAATTCAGAGCTGTCAGTTCCTAGTTTTTAATTTTTTGCAGTGTTGAAAGAAATGAGTGGAACATTTTCATTAGTTGACATGTTCATGTCTAATCAAGGAATTGTTTAAATACAGAAAATGATTTTCCTATGTCCTCATCCATCCTTAGTATATTCTTGTTCTAATAGTTTGCAAAATTTATGGAGGTCTGGTTTAAAAGCCTATTCTGTTGTGATTACACCATCCACTGTATACTTCCATTATAGTAAGATGATACATCATGGAACCAGGAACACCATTTCTACCTTTACCGCTCTACATGACAAGCTGGTGACCTTTGCAACTTTGGTTTCCGAGTCTTAGTCTGTTTTTGTAAACTTCATAGGAAATAATTTGCTTCCTGATGTAAGTAAGGGGAATATTAAAAAATATTGGGATGAAATGGAAAATTGTATTGAAATTGAAATTAAATAGAAATCTTTTCCTAGGGGAGGAGGATTGGTGACAAAGATGTACATAAACAACTCCAACAAACAATCACTACATTACACTGATGATGACAAAGCTACTGGTGGTTCATGAAATAGTGAGCAACAATGTTGTGGATATTGATAGCAAGCACAACAATAACACATACACAGGGAAATCAAGTGGCCAATCTAACTATATTATTTTTAAAAAACCCAACCAACCCAACACTCCACAAAAACAAAAAAAAGAGGAAAAATTCCAAAACATATACATATATATCATCGGTGAAACTATCTAAACATGCAAGTCTGCTGCTAGACATAATTTTTCAGGAGAAGCAAAAAACGTAATAAATTAACGAACACGACTGCAAACACTGCATTATGCTTTTTGGATTACAATTTAATAACCACTTTAGTCTTAAATTGTAAAACATAGAAATGTGTAATTAGTTGTGCACAAAATGGACTTGCATGATTAGGTTTGAACTTTTGAAAGATATAAACCAATAAGTTCATTCTTTGACTTCCGATGCGAGGTTAGAATTTCGTGACGGGAAGAAAAATGGAAACCTTTGTTTAGATCATGTGCGTGACTGAAGCCTTTCTATTGGTTCAAGGCCTTTGATAATATAGTTTTTATTTATCAAGACACAAAGCATCATACGCATGATCATTTGATGGAAAAATCTCATTAGATCCCATATATCATGGACTTGTGCGTTTAGACAGTTTCACTGACATATAATTATAATATAATACTGGTACTAAACAATGAATAAGAATCAAAGACATTTTCTTTGTTTCAAGTTTATTACTTGTCATCATATTTACCATTCTATCACCTTATCTCCATGATGCTTAAGACAGGTTTTTAAGCCTTTAACTTGACATCAGTGTTGAAAAAGAGAGTCTTTCTTCTTGGTCATAGAGAGCTGCATGTGAAGATTCTAAAGTATCAATTTAACGCAGAAATAAATGTACATCTACTATATGTTTATGTACAATATCTAATTAAATACACATTCATAAGTTATTTTTTACATCCTGTAAATTGTAAAAACAATATTGAAGATAATATAAGAAAAATGTTTAGAAATGTCAACTATTATTATAATTATTATCATTGTTAAAACAAACTGAGTTGGTAATTTGTCACATATGAATACATTACATAACACTAACACATTTTTATTACCCTACTTGATCTAATCACCAGCCTCTAACTTTCTGGACCAACAAAACCTCTACAAGCAAATCCTACCATGTTCTCCCATCTCAAAACTACCTACCATACAAGGGGGGAAAAGAGAGGAAAAACTGAAAATAACCAGATACAAATACAAAAACTCAACAAAATACACTCTTCCCCCCCCCAACTCTCTCTAAATAACAAAACAAGGAACAATAATAAATTAAAGCTGATGAAAACATCCCAAACTCAAATAATATGAAAATGTCCAAAAACAAATCCATTGAATTTTTTTAACCGTTATCAATATTATCATTACTAATAAGCACATGTAAATCTCTGTAATATAATATACTTATACATACTGTTGTTCTCATCTCTCATGTGATATGACAGTGATAAGTCATGGACGGATTAAGGTAACATTTATTTAGTATTAAACCAAATAGCATTGGAAATAAACAGTTTAATTCCATATATATCATAATTTTAAAAAAGTTATCTCTGAATATTCTTACTCTTACTGTAATTCAGATATATTTTAAAATATGGTGTACTAGTACACTGATAATTCCCTTTATTAACCTGAAAGTGAAATTTGATCTAATGGACAGCATCCGTTCTGAAGATAAATTTATAAAGCTTTGGCACTCTTTTTTAAGTTATGGACTATTTTAATTCATATATAAGTTTAACCCTGCCAAAAACGGACACACACTTGACAGCCAGCTGTGTTTAGCCCACTAACTGCTTCCCATTGTTCAAGCCAGCCAAACACATTCTCTTTCAACGATCAGATTAGCAAACCTATTTCTGTTATTTTTTTAAAGTGCTATTATTTGTAAAAAGCTGATTGGTCCGTTAAAACATCTTTCTGACGCTAAAGGTCATGATCCCAATGTTTTAGCACCACTTTCTGTGAAGTCCCATCATTGATGGTATTTTTAGCCACTGTACTGCCTTTGTTTAACACACACATTTCATTGATCTACAACAAATCGTCTACGTTTTTAAGTGTTTTCTGCTTTTATTTTTATTCTCATCAACAATTTTGTCGTAATGGACTGTTACAGTTACAATAGTGACACAGAGAGTGAAGAATCCTTTTCCTAATGCTACCCATCAAAACACCACAGCAATCTGGTTGCTGGGATATTGAATCTATGTCAGCGTCTTTCAATCGGGGAATCTACACATTAATGAGTTAACATGCTTTCCAAGTCAACCTCTTCTGTCTACCCACCAGCAAAATGGGTAGCTAGGTTCAGTGAAAGTAAAGATGGTGTGGAAATCCCTATGCTCAACACCTAGTATGAAACTGGGATTTATTTATTTCACAACTGCAGACGGTTGGCGGGCGATGCTGGACTTATCTTTCATCTTGCTATTTCCTCTTAATTCACCCTGAGATCACCGCAATGGTGGATAGGGTAAATTTCAAAGAAACAAACAAACTTCACAACTTGTAGTACTGACAGAAGAGAGTTAAAAAGAAATAATGAAAGGTATCACAGTTGGTACTCATAGCTCTATTTGAGATTCTAAGTAAATGATCATTATTTAACACAAGTATGACATAAAGAAAATTTGTGTAATGTATTTCAAACGCACTCTTTTCCAAGAAAATTTTACATTTTACAGTATCTTTGATTTATTAACAATGAAATTAAATTTGTTTCTATAGGAATAAATATATGTATGCCTATCTTTTAATACAATCAAATACTACAATCATCTAAAAGTCGCTGTCATCAAGATCTTCTTGAGCTGGCTGTTTCCTTCCTCTGTGGAGGGGCACCACCTATTCCTTGAATGTCTTCATCATCATCGTCGTCATCATCATCAAGATCAATGTCAGAATCCCCTGAGCCCATTGAACCACTGTCCTGTATGGTAGTAATTTTTTGATGGAAGAAAGAATAAAGTGATTTTATCAGTCGGGTTTAGGGAGACAAGATAATTCAATGGATTTGAGAGGAAGAGAGAGAGCGGTGGGGATGGGGCGGCAAACAGAGGGAAGGATGAGAGACAGAGAAAAACAGAGTGGAAGTGTGGAAGTGGTGAAATAGACAAAGAGACAGGCAACACATGAAGAAAGAAATGCGACACAAGGAAAAAAAGTGCTGAAATGACGGTGATTGATATATAGGTCATGTGAAATAGTAACAATAGTAACATAGAACAAGAAGGAAAAATGAAGATCATACTGACCTCACTGATGTCCGGATTCATTGTGCCAGTAACTCTGTTACCCCCTCTCTGTTGACCTGGGCTGAAATAAAGCAAAAAGGTTTTTTCAAACTTTTAACATATTGTATAGTATACACAATTTCTCATTTTATTATATTTTTTATTAAGAATTAATATTACGCATGTATGTATCATAGTCATACCTGGCCAGTTGAGATTTTTGATATCTCAATTAATCTCTATTAATATTACTCTTGACTTCAAACTTTCCTATAATTGAATGATTGAGAGCAAAAAACATAAATCTTAATAATTTTAACGAAGTATACAATGTTTCTGGATTCTACTGTTCAACATCATTTTCATGTAATTTAGATTCCACTTTTTATGTTGTTCTTCTGTTCTGAAATGTGAGATATCTTTTAACTTTACTGATTATTATTAAAAGAAGAGTTTTGCATGTAAAATTAAAATGTTTTTGGCACAAAACATAGAAATACGGTAGCCATGAGGGAAAAAGAGATTCAACATCTTATACTCTTATAAAATAAAACCAGTTCTAAAAGGAACAATGCGAAATAGTTTAAAAAACAAGTGCTTAAATTTCAAAGTGAGTTTACCAATAAAACATAAATGAGCAAAAAGAATGACAAAAACAAATTAGCCCCCCCCCCCCCCTAAAAAGAACAACAACCTTTAAACACACACAGAACAAATAACGAGACAAGACGTAAATCCTCCCAGCTTGCCTCTGATCCATCCCCAGGATCAATAAAATATTCAGAATTTAATAACAAAAAATGGAATTTATATCCTACAAGACCCAATCTCAAAAAACAGATCACTTCAATCTCCATTAATTAATGCAGAGCACAATAAAATGACATATGAGAGAAATAATGATTACTGTTACAATATGAGGAAAGTGTTAAAAGACAAAGCCACGGAATAAATTTTAATATGACATCAGATTAATTACTTTCTTTTTCAATAAGGCCAAGGTCAGATCTTTTTTCTCTTTTAGCCTCATCCCTCACCAACCTAGCTAAACACAACTGTTCTTAAATAAGAAAAGTCATTTACTGATGGCTAAGGTAAGTGAAAGAAATGACATCCGATTCATCTAAAGCTGCAAACACAGTGGCTTCACATTCACTCCATTTTTGTTTTAGTCTCATTACTCTCATCCTACAACATTTATTCTCAGCTGTGGCAGAATATACATAGTTGCACATAGAAGAACAAATTGTTCATTGTGCCTTTATTTCAAAACAAACCCTGAGCAAATTACTACTGGACATTCATACATAAGGCTAAAAAAACTAGAACAATTCATGGAAGTGAGAGTGAGAGGGGAGTGGTCGATGCCACTCCGATGTCGACTAGAGATTATATACAGAGTTCCCACCCACTTCTGCAAGTTGAGAGTTGCCGTAAAAAAACCCATAGTAAATTCGAAGCCTGCGTTTGCAGCCTACGATAAATCCGATGTCATTTCTTTCAAGAACCATAGTTATCAATAAATGACTTTTGTTGTTTGAGATTGACTTTCCTTGGTTGTTTTACTAAGTAATCAGTACATGGTAAATGAATGATGCAACAACTTGAACAAGTATTTTGAGAATGTATAATGACCAAAATAAGAAACAAATTAAGTTTATAAAAGTAAATATTTATAACATATATATGCTTTCAAAAGATGGCCTATGGTAAGTATAATTTTGGTAGCCATTTTTCTTATGAGAATGGGTCTTGTAGAAAAACACTGAAATTTAAAAGATTCTGAACTGAAGCTCATCCCATACAGGGTAATCAAAATGAACTTTCACCGTCTGAGTTGGGGGCCTTGTAAAGGTAATCTGGATAGCTTCATGTGGAAGCTTATGATTTTATCTGTAATTGTTTTTATTCAATATTAAAACACTGTACAAGAATTGGGATTCATAAGTGAAACAATATAGTAAGTAAAATAACAGAATTATTTGTTAACTCCTGTTGGTATGAAAATTTCCCCGTTTTCTACAAATTTTAAACGTAAAGAGAGTCCCCCCCCCCCCCCCCCCCCAAAAAAATAATAATCATGTTTTAACTTGTAAGGGGATGGAGGGAGAATATGACAAAGTTACAAGCATTTCTAAAAGAAACATAAAAAACCCAACAAAAAAACCCAACACATCTGATAATTGGTTTGTCTATGAAATTTTGTGTTAATAAAATTAAAAATCACTCATTACTTTTCAAAGAAATTAAAATTTAATTTTTCCTCAGAAAGAGAAATGGCAACAGAGAAAGAATATAACTTATTATAAAGATCTGATAAAAATCAAGTCAGTTACCTTCCGAAGAAATCTCTGAAAATGGAGGAGTCCAAGGCAAAGGAATTTTTACACTTGTACAGCTTAAAATTCTCCTGGGCTTAATTTAAAATTACTAGGGATCTTTAAAATGAAGAAACAGAACTAGAACATCAAAAAATAAATAAATGTAGATCTACTCTTGCCAATGTTGGACATGAACGGTTTGATGGACATACCTGCAGTTCCTTGATTCATATCATCAATTCTGATTCATCAAAACGGTTGTGTACTTTATCTCGCATTTACAGTAACAGTACATCTTCACCTTTAGTTAGAATATATCAATTTGATTCAGAAAACTTGTTTTTAGTTCATTTATCTATTTCCCCGCTTCGGTGAATGGGTCATTATTAATCATCTTCTTGAAAATTCATAATAGCGAATATCGTGACAATAGTATTAATGTAATTGTGAAAATAACTTCCTTTTGTTCATTTTTATTTCCAATTCTTACAGTCGAAAAAATATAATAGATCTATCAGTGAATTAAAAAAATAATTATCTGAAATAACAAAAATTAAATAGAATTAGATCTAGAATCTAGATCTAAGAGAATTTACCCCCAAATTTCAACACAATCAAATAATCTGAAATATAAATGAAAATTTTAACTTATTGATAGGTCTGTCTTCAAAACAAAAGAAGAAGCATATAAAAAACTTTCAAAGGCTTAAAAAATCTAACAATGATTTATTAATAACATACTCAATTGTACTTCATCCTTTGAGCGAAATCGATAATTGAGAGAATTTGAATTTCAACTTTACAAGTTTCATATGTTTTTGAAACACTAAATAAAGCATACCAAACATATTTTTGTCATCATCATCATCGTCATCATCATCGGGTGATATTTGCTGGTGTTTGCGTTCTTCTGTTCGTATCTTTTCTGCCATTACCTTCAGCTGTTGCTCTGTTTCCTGTATCACAGTGAAGACACAATTAAACAATTTGACAAATAAGACTTCTGAGTACAAAATGAACTGTATTCTATAACTACAAACATTTGTAAAGCGTGAGTTGTTTTGTAGAAATGCTTTTTATTAAACAGAATTACATTTCTCCATAACAATTTTGCAAATTTTTGCTAACATTTAACTTAATTTAAGTTGTTTTGAATACTTTACCTCTAATTTGTCTTGTTCCACTTTGCTTTGTTCTTCCAATTGAGTCTCAAGAAGGCTAAGTTGCGGAATTTTATCATGTAAGCATCATACAACTTTTGTAAATCTTCTTCTAACCTTTCATATTCATCCATATAAGCAGGTCTGCAAAAAAAAAATCAAGTTGACCATAAAAAAACCCACAAAAAATATAATAAAAAGCTGTTAAAAATTTCGGATTAACTGGCCACTAAAAGGTGCAAAGATTGTGTGAAGTAAATGAAATGCTAAAAAAAAAAAGCTTGAAGTTTTTAAAGACCATGCACATGAAGATCCGATTATGTATCATTTTAAAAGTTTCATAAGAACTGTTATTGCAATCATCACTTATTTTCTGTTGTAACATTGTGTATGTATGTGTGTGTGTGTGAGTTGTGTCAACTGTCTTTTGTACTATCATCCTATGCTTTGCAATATGTTTGTTATGCGTGATGTGTATATTGCATTGGCGTGTGTAAATTAAATATGCATATGTCTTGATTTATAATGTTTATCCTTGTTTGAGCGCTCTGAGCTTGATATATATCGGGGTGGGTGAGGCATTATACAAGAACTATTTATTATTGTTATTATTATTATAAAGACAAAGTAAACCAATCACAAAAGTCAAGAAAAAGAATTTATAAGAAAGTTAAAGATTAAAAATAAATGAGATTAAGGTAGACTTGAACAAAAACTTTGATGTGCTAAAAGAAATAATGACAATTATGAGTAATATCTTTCAAATAGTAAAAATCGTTAAAACTTAAAGATACATCTGGTGTTTATCCTATTAAGGCAAAGTTTGATTTTATAAGTAAAAGGACACTTACCGAACACTTTGTAAAGTTTGCAAACGTTTATTGTTTCTTTCCACCCGCTTCTCCTCTTTTCTATTTTTGCTTCCAGATTAGCTTCATCAGAGGCTACGTTATCAAGCATGTGGACAGTTTTCTGAATTTCATTCTGCGGAGAGATAAATACACTTTACAACTACAAAAACAACATGTGTAAAATTTACATAATATACATAAAGTACAAATCAACCATCTTTTTTCCAAACATTTAATTTTTAGTAAATCTTATATCTTATTTAAAGCATTCAAGGAAGGCACTAACTAGTCTTGAAGGACACTTTTTTGACTTCACAAAAAAGGAAATAAAGGACAATTTTATTCCTCATTATCTTAAATAAAAGAAGATGTTAGGTAAGTTGGATTTAGAGGTTGATCCTTTCAGAGACAAGGCGAGACAAAAAGAAAAACAACCCTCATAGATTGTCTGTCCAATGGTTAAGATATCCATTAATAGTTTACAGGGTGGTGGGAAGAAATGAGGAAGTCTATTCTAATCTCACGGCCACATCCTCATCTTCAAACTTGTTCCTAAGAGAGTCCTAAGTGTGGATGAAATGCTTCACATTGAAACATAAAGACCCTTTTTGAAATCAGAACAACACATTTTTTACCACTTGATAAATCCCATAATAATCAAGTCACATTCACATACTCATCATGAGGGTCACTCATGGCGTGAACATATAAAATCTGGCACAGCTTGCCATAATGAGGAAGGAGTGACAAGAAAAGATGGAAAATCATTTTCTCTTTATCTTATATTTATATTGAAAATTACAAAAATGAACTTCGAGAAGTACATCTAAAAGTAAAATAACAATAGCTTTATCCACACAAAAAAACAGCACATTTTCAGGCACATAACGAAATATAATTTAAATGGATACAATAATAAATTGATTGACTAACCTGAACAGCCTCAATTGAAGCCTGCAAACCATGTTCCACCTCCCTGACTTCCAACGTTCTGGCTACAACAGTCACTCTTTGCTCCTGGGATTAAAAAAGAAAAAAAGAACTCACAACATTATAATATGGAAATCACACACAATCTATAATTCTCTTCACAATTTGTCAAAAAATTACATCAAATATGCATTTACCAATGCCAGTCACTCAACAAAAGCAGGAATTCTTATTGTAGTTTTTTTTATTCTATTTCTATACATTTGATCTTTTCTCTGATCTTAATGTTTACTTCTTTATGGCAGCATTTCACCATTCTTTTCCTCCGCTTACCCTAGAATCACCACTAGCAGCTGAGAGGAATGATACAAACAATATTCTCTCAAACATTCATAACAAAGAAAAATTGATTTTGTCTCTTTTCTCACAACTAGAGTTAAATGACAATCTATTACATTAAATAATAACATTAAAACTAGACTGGATAAAATACAGAATTGGTGGTTTTGTTTTATATTATAGACACATGTACACATTTTCTGGTGCTCCATCAAATTATGTCTTTAACCATTACATATTAGTTCTTCCTGAAATTTGTAATCAGACTAAAATTACTGTTTTAACCTTAAAGATGACACAACTGTGTATCAAATTATATCTAAGTAAAAAATCTTCACATCTAGCAATGGGAACATATGCCTAACTACGCTCTAGGATGACAATAACGAGACTTTATTTTAGAAAAAAGTTTGGTTCTTTACTTCATGAATCACTGTTTGACTAAGGCAGCAGTCATTTAGCTAACATTTACAGTATGATATAATATGTAAAATGATGTTTTGATGAAGATATTTGCCAGTTTCTTTTTTTCATACCAAATTTGCATTATTGTAGATTTCATAACTTAAGGTACCTTTCCCAATACAATCATAAATAGTAATAACACACTGAAAACGATGAAAAATTAAAAACAAAAACCCAACTGATGTTGCTTACCCTCAAGTCAACTTCTTTTCCAAGTAAATCATACAACTGAGCCCCTTTTTCTGTAATCTCTGAGGCCAATCGCCGAGCTTCTTTCAATTCGTTTATCTGGACATTTGAGAGAGTTAGAAATTAATTTCAAAAGCAACAGTTTGAACTTGAACCTGTTCTCACAAGAACATGACTTCTGTTTCAAAATCAATCAAAGTATCTTGTTGATGAAAAATAATTTCCTTTCAACATTTCTCTTGTCAATATATAGATCTACATGAAATTATTTATTTTTTACACATTAAAAGATTTTTAAAAATATCATAACAAAGTAAATAATATAAAAATGAGAAAAGAAAGAAAATGATACACAGAGGATATCACAATTAACTTAAAAACTTGTTCTTACTCTTGAGGAAACATCAAATGATATACTAGAGGCATCACCACCCCCAGACTCTAAGGTACTGGCAACATTTGTTTTCATTGCACTATAAAGGACAGAGGTAATCTTCAGCATTTCCTTCACTGCATACCCATCAGCACCATAGAGCTTTTTTGTGTTGAGTTTAATATGAGCTTTGGTTGCCTGAAAATGAAATGCAATACAAAGAGATTATATGATAACACATAAAATAGAAATCTTAACTCATAGAGTCATAGACCATTGTTGCACGGATGCGATCACACTACACATACGCTATAGTACAATTGTCGCACATGTGCGATCATAACATTGCCGGGCCATAACTATAGAAAGATCTCGTATACGTTATTGCAATATGGATCATTTTCTAGGCTGATTATTCTACTTCCGTTTCCTACCAGAACAAGCTCTCTAGCGTGAACAGTTGAATTTTTATGATTTTTTAACTGCTGGCAGTGCAAGCCTTTGATTTAACCCATATTCGTTGCAAACTTACAACACAACTACTGCTACTAGTACAACAAGTAGATCTACAAGTCAGAAACAGCATAAACCGCAATGTTTTCGATCAGTTTACCAGCTCATTGTTTTCAATATCTGACATCTATTTATTGATGGAAGTAGTGAATGGTGTCTCCACCCCAACAAGATTTTTAGCTTCTCAATTTCACCCTTTTACTCATCCCCACTCAGGCAATCTAATGACACATAGCCGATTCTTATTGGTGCCAATATAAAGTTTGATCTCTTATGAACACTGTGCTAAATAAATGAAGAGAAAATAATGACAAATAAAAAAGTACCCATTTTTTTAAAACAACTTATTTTTTTTGAGTACCCATGCCATAATCTTGTGTCAGACCTTGGGTAGTCTATGAGTTAAGCTAAAGTATTTTCCTGACTTTATACAATTTTGAGGATATGCAAAATTAATAAAAGAAACTAAAAGCTATCCCAAAATTGTTATTATATAAAAACAATTTTATTTCATATAGTTTTTCATGACAGCCAATCAAAAGAAAGTTTGAAAACTGATAAAACCAAATGAGCTTTAATGTATTGATATTCAGGGGAACTGTGACGAAGTGGGCTGAATCACACTGTTCAGGTTTCTCCACTAGATGCATTGTTAGTTTCATTAACTGATTTGATTAATTCAAACCCATTTATCCTTTCAATCAATTTGACTAATTACAAAACATCTGAATGATTTTGCTCTGACCAGCTTTGTGCCAAGATGTGTTCATTTTTAGTGCTGGTGTAGTCAAAGACAACAAAGTTGTTACAAACCAAACTACTAAATGCTTAATTAATACACTGTCCTATCAGTCATAAAAATCTGGCCAGAGATCATTCCATCTCTGTAGCATTAATTGGAACAGGACACTAGTCTGTAGGCCAGGGCGCTACTCAACTTATTACTCCAGACCAATGAATACTGGGCTTCAAGGTGTAGTATTCGAACCTGACCAAAGTCTCATTTAATCAGGATCTTTAACAATTTGGAAACTATTCAAACAATATTTCAATAACCAAATATAAAGCACACAAAAGAGTCTATAATAAAAAAAAACTTTCATATTCTTTCAAAGCACCTTGAGGTTCCAATCTAAAGGCACTTTATAATTCCACTTTACCATATTTTATTAAATCTGACTAAATGTATTTATTATAACATTTTTCTCTGGGAACATAATAGATGTGACACATCTATCATTCTGTTGCGAAATATGTTGTGACAACCAGTGAAAGGGTTAACCCTTACATTGCCAAGCTATATTGGCCCAAATGTCATCCCTATTGCCAAGGGTTTTGACAAAATTTCATGAACACGGGTACTTTCAGGGGAAAAAATCCTGTTCGAAACCTATTCGAGTCAAGTTGATCAAATTTGCAGGTGTATTATATAAGTGGATGGGCTACATATTCCAAAAAACTTAGATATGCAAATTAGGTCATGTGACCATGGCGGCCATCTTGAATATTTGATAAATATGCACACAAAAATTATGTTCTCACATTATTGATTTTTTTTACATTCTAATAATCAATAATTGGCCTCTGAATATGTGGAAATCTATGCAAGATGATGTCCTGTTATTATGAGACTGGTTTGGTGGTGCTGGTGTGCTTGCCTATGAAAGAGAGAGGCAGAAAAGGAGAGTGACAAAACATGAAAACAAACTGAAGATATGGACTTTCACTCTACAAAAATATATCAATTTGCAAAAAACCCCCAGCTTTTTCACTTGCTTCTTGAGTTGTTTATTTGATTGTCAGTGAATGTCAGTTATTCAGTAACTTATTATCTCTTTCTTTTTCTGTTTGTGCCTTCCATTTCAGGTTCAACGGCTTTACGTGCTTGGGCAATGTCGTCATTTGTATGAAAAATCCCATGACAAGGATATGTGCACAAGGGAACAACAACATTGTTGGCAGAAGAATCTTGTCTGTGTTCTGATTTTGATTGCCTTGCAAATTTTGCAATCAGGTTGATATTTGGGATCGGTATACTTTGAGGGGTAATAAGGGGCGCCGATACGAGAAGGAGCTGCGGCAGGACGTGAAGGTCCTTGCTGTTTTACAGCTCCACGGAGAGTTTGCGGTGTTACGAGATGTGAGACAATTTTTTCTCTGAATCCTTTGGTAGTGAGCTTGCTTTGGGGATTATTTTTCTTGAACAAGATGTAACAATTTACAAGGGATGCTTCAACTGAAAAGTGAAAAAGAGTCAGGTACCACTTGGTGCATTTGTATGGGTAAGAGTAATAGCCGGAAACTTGATCAAATTGATCCACACCACCCATGTGTTTGTTGTAGTCTTCTACACAGCTAGGCTTTTCCACTATTCTGAATCCTGTTTCTTCATGTCTTGTTCTTATTCTTTTCTCCTTACACTGATTGTTGTGAACAGTTGACACTAGGTTCACACGTTTCGAGTCATGCCATGTGACGGCGAGCATTTTCTCATGTCGAGCAAAAGCTGGAGGGTCCCCTTTTTTTGTTCTTTTTCTTCAAGCTATCTGGGAAATTTTTCCTGTTGTCAATTATAGTCCCAACAGCACCAATCTGATCATCAGAAAGTTCTTGAAATAAATAAGTTCATGGATGTGTCAAAATTATCACAAAATAATATGTGTCCCTTCTGCTCGAAGCCTAACAAAAGTTCCTTCACAACGTTTCCAGAGAGATTTTGTCCAATTGGTATTGGAAAAGTGTCCTTTCCAGTGTGTACAATAAATTTCAAGAAATAGAGAGACTCGGAATCACATAAGGCAAATAGTTTCAGTCCAAATGTGGTGGGCTTCATTGGTATATATAGCCTGAAGTAAATTTTGCCTTTGAAGGCAATCATCGATTCATCAATCGAAAGCTGTTGTGATGGGCTGTAAAAATGGAGATACAATGGCCGAAGAATATTGAGTAACGGATTTATCTTGAAAAGAAGCTCATATCCAACATTTCCTCTCTGTATGTATTCAGCATTGTTGTTGAAGTGCAAATAGGAAGTTGGTAATGATTGCGCGACATAACCTTTCCATACAGTGTTTCATTGAGCCAGAAAGACTTCTGCCAGTGGTCCACCTCTGCACCCTTCTCACACATCCCCATTGCTATTTGGATACCTGTCAAGGCATTAATGTCAACACTGTCGCAAGGTTCCCATTTTGATTTCCTTCAATGGGGGCTAAAGACTTTATTCTCTCTCATTTGTTGTGCATAGCGGTTGGTTTCGTCACGAATGAGCTCTATGACTTGATCAGGGGAAAGCAGTCTAAAATAGGCCTCAGGCTCATCAGCCACATCTGGATCTAGATCTACATTCTTTATTACTACTGAGTCAGAATCAAAGTCAATGAGCTATTCCTTTGCATTTCCAGTTTCTAAATCGAGCAGTGTTTCCCATCTCCATCCAGGTTCTTGCCTTGGTGGGACACGCCCCCTGCTCCGCCCTCCCTGGTCTTTCCTCATCTCTATTGCTCAAATCGTCTCTGCTACTATTACTATCATTGTCACTTAACAAATCAGAGTCAAAAACCTCGTTATCTGATTGACATTCCTCGTCACAGTCCCTATCATGTCTATAAATGTCGTCCTCACTGTCACTTTGCAGAGTTGTCGGTAAAAATTTGGAAAAATCGATAAAAAGACGTCAATCGATGGTGAAAAAATTCACAAAGCGAAAGGAACGTCTTATGAAACAAGTGAAGTCAATGTGAAAATTCAGCAATGACGTAGAGAGCGACATTCGGTCATTAATTGAGGCGAATTCATAATTCGCCTTTTGCGAACGTGGCACTACCAGCCATGATCGGTATGTTCACCAATTGGCGAACGTGGCAACGTAAGGGTTAAGACAAAACTTAATTCAGTGTTCTGTTTACCATGAATTCAGCTATTGTCTTTATGAATATGATCCTGTCTTGTTCTGTATCTATATCAGGGTGAACATCGGCATTGGGATCATACCTTAAATTTGAAAGATAAATTACAAGCACTGAGGATGGCAGAGACATAAAGAGAAGAAAAACATGAAAATGATTCTTCGAGAGTACAAAGAACTAGTGTAAACAATAACATTCTAATACACAATAATAGTTGAATTCTTGACATATTTCCTATTAATTTCTATGAAAGTATAAGTTTTCAATTTGATGTTGTGTATAGATTATATTACAAGACTGCTAAACCAGAGTATGAAATTAACTCTTGATATGGACATGCAAATAGAATGTGTTAACTCATGTGAAGTCTTCTCTACTCAAAATGTTGCTTACCAATAACCCTGGACATTATTAATAACCATTTATTGCTCAGAACGGTCTGCAAGAATTTTTTTTTATAAAATCTAACAGGTCATTATCTGCTAAAGATTAATTACACTAAAAAACAAACAAGTTTAAGCCCAGAATTTTATTCATACACCTGTGAAAACTAGTGATACCTTTTCATTAACCAAGACAGACATTCGTAGACAAGTTTGAAGTTTGGAGATCTAAAGTTTTCCATTGAGATTAGGCGGGGAAAACCTAACGCCCTCATCATTTCAGTAAAATCTGTGGAAAAATAAATTATTTTGTTCTTTATTCATAACACTGTGTAGATCAGCCTTAACAATAAAGAAGTCTATCTGTTCATCACTTTGTGCAAAACTAAATTTAGATCTATTGAATACAATTGTTGGAAGGATTTCCATAATCAGGCACACAACTTAGAGAAACTAAGATTTCTTTTAGGATTAAGATTAAGGGATTTTTCGGACTATACAATGATACTGATACATGTAGTGGCAAATGTGCGTCCTGTAGTATCTTGACCAACACTGCACCCATGGGAAAGAATGTGTGTGTTTGTGCACACGTCTTACTTGTCTACACATTGCAATGGTAGTGATGCAAGCGAGAAGGAAGTGGGGGAGGGAGGAGGGCATAGTGAAGTCGCACAATACCAATTGACTGGGTCATTGTTAACTAAAAATGGGGAGAGAAAAGGAGAGAATGGGGTAGGTGGTAGTAGAAGGGGATGCTAAAGAGATTCATCTATCGCGTGCTTGAGTGATCCATTGCCAACATTACACATACACACGACATAGGTACACTGTACAGACACTATGAAAGTATTCTACCAGTATCTAGGCACACACAGGCCATTTGCTCAGTGTTCTCATCAGCTGAACTGAAGGGGTCATACTATGGGAACAATATTGGCCCAATAATGTGTACGTTACTCGGAGAGTTGTCCCAATACATAGAGAAATAACATAATTCAACCATTGTTCATTTGAATTGAGTCACACCAAAAGAAGAAAAAAAGTGGCTCTAACTTTAAGATGAATTGAAAAGAGAAAATTTGTGCTATAGTCATATAGACATGATTTTGATCTAAAGCTAGATAAGATTTAAATCTAGAATCTGAATTTGTCACTGTCAAAGAGTTTCTAGACCTAGATTCTATGCTTTGTCGAAAACTGGTCATGGTTTTCTTTCAATTCCTCTCACTTCATACAACATCTACAAATTGAATATAGATTCTATGACTAGATCTAGAATCTATATCATTATGATTTCATACAAACACAAAAAAGCAGTAACGAATACGTGGTGATAGCATATCTACAAAATGAGTATCTCTGTACGCTAAAAGAATAAAATTTTCCTACTTCTTAGATCTTTGAAACTCATTTTGATTTTGGTCAATATGAGCGTTTACGTTACTGAAGTAGAAGTGAAAGTCGGCTCTGTCAAAGGAATTTCGGAAATCTCACGCCCTCTGTAAACAGTTTTGCACCATGGTGAACACAAGAGACGTTACTCTTAGAAAAAAATACGCCTTCTTCGTAGTTAAATATTCTCGTCTTCTTTTAAGCAAAAGTAATTCATTTCTTATGTGATCAATTTTGTACTAGATCTAATATGACATTTGTTCTTTTGGAACCTCTCGTTTCTTCTTTCCTTGCGGCTCTCATCTTTTCCTTTTCTTTTGTCCCTCTCCTATTCAGCTACTTCATTCCATCTCATCTCATCTCTCTCTCTCTCTCTCTCTCTCTCTCTCTCTCTCTCTCTCTCTCTCTCTCTCTCTCTCTCTCTCTCTCTCTCTCTCTCTCTCTCTCTCTCTCTCTCTCTCACTCTCTCTCTCTCTCTCTCTCACTCTCTCTCTCCCCTCTCTCTCTCTCTCTCTTTCTCTCTCTCTCTCTCTCACTCTTTCCTGCCTCTCTTTCTCTCTCTCTCTTCTCTCTCTCTCTCTCTCTCTCTCTCTCTCTCTCTCTCTCTCTCTCTCTCTCTCTCTCTCTCTCTCTCTCTCTCTCTCTCTCTCTCTCGCTCTCTCGCTCTCTCTCTCTCTCTCTCTCTCTCTCTCTCTCTCTCTCTCTCTCTCTCTCTCTCTCTCTCTCTCTCTCTCTCTCTCTCTCTCTCTCTCTCTCTCTCTCTCTCTCCCTCTCTCTACCTTTCATTATGTTGATTATTGTACACTCCTCCCCCTCCTTTTCGGGACACACAAAAAAATGATAAAGCAACAACAACAATAACAACGGCCTACTAACAAAACAAAAACAAGCAAGTCCAAACAAACAAAAGATGTTTTGAAGAAAAATGCATTATTCAAAAGAACGTATGGCTCAACAAGATCAAAAAGCAAGATGAGCAACAAAACAACCTCTACCCATGACCGTCTCCATCCTAAGCTCAAACTCGATAAAGTAAATATGGCTGAAAAGAAAATCAAGAGAACGAAAACGAGCACCAAAGCTGGAGCAATAATATCCCTCTTCCCAACCTTCTTCACCCATCTCAACGAATAAAAACAAATCAGATCATTAAATATTAAAAATAAAAAAATAAGATTCAAAAGAAAAACGTCAAGATATTACTACTACACGTATTAGATATTCTACACACCATTGCTATCTCTGTCTTTTGACAAGGCTAAGCGTAAACTCCATTTCGAACTACTTGGTAAACGCATACACAACATGTAAGCACAACCATTTATATACGCATGAGATGGAATTTTAATGCTGCAAGTTTTGTCCACCGGACGGGTAGGCACCTGTACGGGAAGTAGATGATCCCGCCCTCCACGAGTCTCCTACTGCCTTGCAGGCAGGCCTTGACTGACCAAAGGCTAAGGGAGTTAATCTGAAATAATAATAACATTCTGCTGCCTTGCAGGCCGGTCTTGGTTGACCAAAGGCTAAGGGAGTTAACCCTGGCAGAAAATAACAACATGCTGCCTTGCAGGCTGGTCTTGAATGACTAAAGGCTAAGGGAGTTAACCCTGACAGAAAATAACAAGGCTTGGTAGGGGGCCTTAAGGTGTCAGCCCCACCATCTACCCAGGGTACAGTGGGACAATCCCCTGCATATCCAAAAACAAACAGATTTAGAGAAAAAATAGATATGATATAACCGGCTTGATCTTTCGAAGATGAACTTGGAAACAAATACGGACTGTGATTTTGGAACATGGAACGTTAAGGCAATAAATCGAAAAGAGTTAGAATGCAAAGTAGATATTTTGGCTATTACAGAAACAAAGAAAAAAGGACATGGAATAGAAAATGTAGAACCGAATCATATTTTAATCTTCTCAGAAGTAGATGTCAAAGATAGAGCTAGATCAGGAGTAGGCCTCCTAGTGCATAAAAGACACGAAAGACTACTAGAAAGTTGGAAATGTATAAGCCCACGGTTATTAGAGATAAATATTAAACCAAAAGGACGAGAAATTAAATCATAAATAGCTTATTGACCAAACGAAGACGCAACTAAAGAAGAAAAATATATCTTCGAAAACGATTTACAAATAGCTGCACAGAACCTTAAACCCAAACAGGAACTAATGCTTTTATGAGATTTAAACGCTAGAGGATGCAACAATGTAGAAATGTCAGGTGGAGTAATAGGTAAAAGAAGGAGAGACAACAACTTCTCCAAATGGGGAGAGACTGATAGATTTTTGCCTAAAGAATAACATGAAAATAGCCAACACCTTTTTTGCTCATTAAGATATCCATAAATAAACAAGAGTAAGTGAAGACAGGTGTGAAAAATTAATGATAGACTACATAATAGTTAGCAGCTCCCTTTTTTTTTTACAGTACATTGGATGTAAGAGTAAACAGATGAGCAGAAATATTTAGTGATCATCACTTAGTGATTGCCAAAATGAGATTACTGACTGAAGAAAACAAACAGAAAAGGAAAGGGAAGAAAACTACTAAACTCACAGATATATCAATCTAGGATAAAAAAAAGATTTATCAGTGAAAGACAGATGGATCTGAATGATAGCACAATAGAAGAAAAGTGGCAGATGTATAAAGGCACACTCCTCGGTTGTACTAAAGAGGTCTGTGGTAGGAAACAAATTAAAGGAGATATGAAAAGAACATCAAAGTGGAATGAGAACGTCAAGACTAAGATCAAAGAAAAGAAGGATGCCTGGAAGAAATACTTAGAGGATAGGATAGATTACGTGAGTAAAAGAACTATCGCCAAAGAGGAAGTTAGGGAAAGCAAAACAGAAACAATGGGAAGAGTTTTGGACAAAGACTTCAAGGAAATCAAAAACTGTTCGGGGGGGGGGGGGCAATGAAGAGCATGAGAAAGATGGAAGCATGCCCAATACGACAAATTAAGAATGCGAAAGGAGAAATAATGAAAGAAGACAGCGAAATCATGGAAACATGGAGAAAGCATTTTCAACAATTACATAATCCCTCCAGAACGTATGAAACAAGGAGTAAAAACCAATTAGTAAGAGTAACAAAGTAATCCAGAGGAGACAGCTGAAGATGTAGATACATCAATGGAAGAAATCAACCAGCTATAAGAAAAGTGAAATTAGGAAAAGCCCCAGGAGCAGATCAAGTTTATCCAGAAATGATTAAAAACCAATGGAAAGAGGCAGACAAACTACTGCATGCAATATGCCAACAAGCATGGAAGTCCAAACAGGTGCCAGACGACTGGAAAAAGGGAACGGTAATACCAATACATAAGAAAGGATCAAATGTGGAATGCTCAAACTATAGAGGATATTGCTATTTAGCGTTCCATGAAAAGTATATGCCAGGATACTGGAAATGAGACTAAGGAAAAGAGTAGAAGATCAGATTGAAGAGCATCAGAGTGGATTTAGACCAGGAAGAAGTGTACAAGACCACATATTTACAATTAGACAAATAATAGAAAAATTCCTTGAGAGAAACATTGACCTGCACCTGTGTTTATTTGATTTAGAAAAGGCATTTGACACTGTGAGGAGGGACGAACTATGGCATTCCTTAAAAGAACACAACGTAGAGCAAAATTTAATAGAAGCCATTAAAGTTTTTACAATAAACCAACATGTGCAGTGAGAGTAGCTGGAAACACATCTGCAGAATTTGATGTAGACATAGGAGTAAGACAGGGTTGTATCCTAAGTCCTCTTTTGTTTATCACATTTATGGATTTAGTCGCAAAGGCATCCTCAAAAAGGAAGAAAACGAATGTAGGTATGTGGAAGCTCAAACCAGTCGATGTATCAATGTTTTCATTTGTCAATGATTAAGTTCTGTTTGGAAAATCAGAAAAAACCTTCAGTCGAATATCAACATTATGAACAATGGACTAAATAAAAGAGGAATGAGAGTAAATGCAAAGAAAACCAAAACAATGCCAATAACCAGGGAAGCTAAAACACAAAATCTTAAATTGGGCAGGAGAATTTAGAACAAGTTCAGAGCTACAATTACCTAGGAGTAATGATTAGCTCAGAGGGAAAAATAAGAGAAGAAATCGGCCAGAGAATCCAAAAGGCAAGTGCAATATATAACCATATAGGAAAGGCATTTGTAGGTAAGCAAGAATTGTCAACAAAAACCAAAATGGCAGTGTACAATACAGTTTATTGTCCTACTCTCCTCTATGGCAGTGAAACCTGGACCTTAGACAGTAGAGAATACAGTAGAATACAGGCAACTGAAATGAAATATCTAAGAAGAGTAGTAGGAAAAACTAAACGAGACAAAATCAGAAACACAACAATAAGAGATCAAACCAAAGCAGATGGCATAAAACTAAGATAGAAACAAGTCAATTGAGATGGTTTGGGCATGTAAACAGAATGAATGACAATAGAATAGCTAAATCAGTATACAGTGATCATCTCGGGCATCTGAACCCATACATCGAAAGGTAGAATGGGAACTGATAAAGAAAGAAAGAAAGGAAGTTTTGTCTATTGACCCATAAGACGGGAAGGGGTGGGAGGTTTGATAAGATACAATGGTACAATATTGAATTGAACATCTTTTATCTTTTAGACCAAGGGTTTTTTTTAATCTGGAGGAGAGTTCACAAGGCGGGTGAAAGGTTTGGCAATTGACTAGGAGGTAGATCTGAGCAAAGCCACTCCTTGGACATGAAAGAAAATAATGAAAAAACATTAGAACTAATGTAAACTAATGTGTCGTATAGAAAACGGGGGTGTTCTAAAGGAATTAGTTTTGATGGATGATGTCAAGGGGCGCGGCCTAGTATGTTTAAGAACCCGTGTCTCAAAGTGATCAACGTGAATGTGGATACCAGCTTGATCTGTGTAATTCTAATGAAAGCCAAGGCATATCTTCATTGTCATTAAAACTAATACCGGTACCGTATGTATATAGATAACCCAATCGCGACGCAGAGAGTGGCTTATAACCAAGATCATGAGGATCGTGGAATTTGGCTTGTTTAATAATCCATCACAATTTATTCACATCTACTTGATGTGATGATATCGGGGTTTTAGAGCATAGTAGAATGTAGTTGAATTGATTTTAAAAAAGTAAAGTGACAATAATCACTTCCTGCTTGGCCACCGGTGCCACGAATTCAATAATATAATCCTTTATTTGTCTCTAAAAAAGAGACTTAGTATTGTTTGTGATATGTCAACATAATAATATACAAAACAAAACAAACTTTACAAAAACACCACTCCCCCCCCCCCCCGAAACAACACAAAAACAAAACAAACAGCCCAATACCCAGTAAAGATTGCACTCAGCCATACGATTACTAATATAAACCTTGTACAATAAGGACTCAGAAATGATATATAATATAACACAATCATACGCATTTAATTTAATTAAAGCAATAGTTTTGTCTGTCTATTCATCTGTCTGTCTATCTATCTATGAATTTATTCATTTCTTTATTTGTTTATTGCTTTATCTATCTATCTATCTATATATCTATCTGTCTATCTGTCTATCTATCTATCTATCTATCTATCTATCTATCTATCTATCTATCTATCTATCTATCTATCTATAAATATATATATATATATATATATATATATATATATATATATATATATATATATATATATATATATATATATATATATATATATACATCTATCTATTTGACAGTGACGCTTTTAGAATTGTAGTTTCGTTGCACTAGACACAGTATACCTGTGAAATCAACAACAAACCAAGAAAGAAAACCTAAAAGCAACGAAATCAAACCAGAAGACAAACCGAAATACCTCAACAACAAAATTATCTATTTTTAAAAAACCTGATGAAATGCAATCATTAAAAAATAGACTGAATAACAAAAAATGTATGTATACATACATACATACATACATACATACATACATACATACATACATACATACATACATACATACATACATACATACATACATACATACATACATTATACATACATACATACATACATACATAGATACACATACATACATACATACATACATACAACTTACATACATACAGCATACATAGACACACAGATACATATACACACATACATACACACATACAATCTATACACACATACATCATACATGCATTCATACATACATACATACATACATACATAAATACATACATACATACATACATACAGACACATACATACATACATACATACATACATACATACATACATACATACATACATACATACATGCATACTTACATACATACGAGCATACATACATACATGTACACATACACGGGGTATATACATACATACATATAGACATACTTATACACATACATGCGTACATACATACATAATGCATACATACATACATACATACGTACATGTGGTATATACATGCATACATATGTATACACATACAGTATATACATACATATATATATATATATATATATATATATATATATATATATATATACATACGTATATACAAACATATAAGCATACATAGATATGCATACAAACATACATACATATATACACACATACATGCATGTACACACAGATACATGCATACAAACATACATACACAAATACAATCTATACACACATACATACAGACATACATACATACATTCATATATACATACATACATACACAGACACATACATACATACATACATACATACACACATACATACATACACACCTACATACATAAATACATACATACATACATATGTGTATACATACATATGTGTACACATACATAGGTATATACATACATACATATATATATTTTTATACACATACATGCGTACATACATACATATGTACATGCGGTATATACATGCATACATACGTATGCACATACAGTATGTACATACATACATACATACATACATATATATATATATATATATATATATATATATATATATATGCGTACATGCAAACATTATAACATACATACATATGCATACAAACGTAAATACATATATATACACACATACATACATAGACCCACGGATACATACATAGAAACATACATACACACATACAATCTATACACACATCATACATGCATTCATACATACATACACACATACATACATACATACATACATACATACATACATACATACACAGACACACACATACATACATACATACATACATGCGTACTTATACATACATACGTGTATGCATACATACATATGTACACATATATAG
>JAXRKP010000639.1:15000-20000 GCA_037039925.1 Doris montereyensis | reverse complement strand
TATTATTATTATTATTATTATTATTATTGTTGTTATTATTATTATTATTATTATTATTATTATTATTATTATTATTATTATTATTATTATCAAATTATTAATATTTTATTATTATTATTATTATTATTATTAGTAGTAGTAGTAGTAGTAGTATTATTAGTCATTGTATTGTTAGTAGTATTAGTAGTATTATTATTATTATTATTATTATTATTAGTAGTAGTAGTAGTCGTAGTAGTAGTAGTAGTAGTAGTAGTAGTAGTAGTAGTAGTAGTAGTAGTAGTAGTAGTAGTAGTAGTAGTAGTAGTAGTAGTAGTAGTAGTAGTTATTATTATTATTATTATTATCATCATTATTATTATTATTATTATTATTATTATTATTATTATTATTATCATTATTGTTAACAGTAATAGTATTATTATCATTATTATTATTCGTTGAACAAAATATTACTATTATTCAACTTACGTACAGTTAATATTGTTTAGATAGTTATTTTTATCGCTTATTAAATATATATTAGACAAATGGGTATCATCTCGGGGAAAACGAGGAGGACAAAAATTATTAATCTAATGTTATTACTATTTTCTCTCATCGGAAACATTATTATTTGATTATGGCTCCTCTTAAGACCAAACGACAGCAGCCGAAAGAGTTGTCACCTAAGCGAAAACTAGTATATTAGATCGATATAAATATTTCGAAATCTGAACTTTTAGGTTACTACGCATCCTGGATACTATAATATTCAATATCAAACACTTTGATTATCGCCCTCTTGGCAAGGCATCAATAGCCAAATCAGCATGATTCCAGATTATTACTTTTCTTATATGGAAATTATTACGCACGCGCGTGGGATGATACCGATTGGCAGAGCATGTCACGTATTGTTACAGGCTATTAACATTATTATTATTATTATTGTACTTTTTCATCAACAGTAGATTAGGCTTACCCAATCAGACAACAAAGGTTATTACACGCAGCGGTCAGGAAAGAATATATTAAAATTACGTGGAATAAAAATTCTATCAATTATTCTTAAATCATAACTTTCAGATAACTATAGTATTACTATTTAATCATTACTGATTTTAGAGGAGAGATTGTTCGTTGGAAATGTGGAAACACCATCTATTTCTTATTCTCTTTGTGGGCATCATAGTTGCCATTATTATTTGTTATAATTATGTATTATGTGACTTTTTCTTCTGGTTACTATTCTCATTTTACTAATAATCAAATTGTTTTTCATCTTTCAATTATTTGTTTAGTTAGTTGTGTTTTGTCAATGTTGAAGTCGAAAATAAGTTGCAAGAACACTCCTAAAATTCTAGCCGTTTCCATTGAAATAAGCACCCGTTAAACATGACAAAGATAAATCATCTCCGAACAATGAGGATCTTTAAAGTTCTTATCTTTTTCATCCTACGAACAAATTGTTTTTTTCATGCAGCCTGTACAATGGTCAAATATTGGTGTACACATAGGCCTATATGACGCATCTGGGAGAGAGTAGTCTGCAAAAACAAGAAATGAAAAGTGGGGAACCGGTATAAACTGAGAAGTTTGATCGGCAATTTATTTTTCTCAATAATAAAAAAAGAGTTTAAGAATGTTAGAGATTTTCGCACCAAAAACAACAACACTAAAATGAGGAATAAAATGAAAGAGGACAATAAGAAGTCATTCCCTCCCCCCTCGCTTCCTCCTACTACTACCTTCCTCTCCTACTACTACTAAAACACATCATCTTGTATTTATCCTTGTGGCTTCTTGTGTGATAAATCTACAATACTTACTACTACTGTCCTCACTTGCTACTATGGAACTACTACTACTACTACTAAGACGTCTCTCTATTTATACAACAACTCCCATTACTACTACAACTACTAATACTACTACTTGTACTATTGAAATATAATTTTGATAACCATAATAAAAATAAGAGAATTAGAATAAGAAGAAGAAGAAGAAGAAGAAGAAGAAGAAGAAGAAGAAGAAGAAGAAGAAGAAGAAGAAGAAAAGAAGAAGAAGCAGAAGAAGAAGAAGAAGAAGAAGAAGAAGAAGAAGAAGAAGAAGAAGAAGAAGAAGAAGAAGAAGAAGAAGAAGAAGAAGAAGAAGAAGAAGAAGAAGAAGGAGAAGAAGAAGAGAGAAGAAGAAGAAGGAGAAGATTAAGAAGAAGAAGAAGAAGAAGAAGAAGAAGAAGAAGAAGAAGAAGAAGAAGAAGAGAAGAAGAAGAAGAAGAAGAAGAAGAAGAAGAAGAAGAAGAAGAAGAAGAAGAAGAAGAAGAAGAAGAAGAAGAAAAGAAGAAGAAGAAGAAGAAGAAGAAGAAGAAGAAGAAGAAGAAGAAGAAGAAGAAGAAGAAGAAGAAGAAGAAGAAGAAGAAGAAGAAGAAGAAGAAGAAGAAGAAGAAGAAGAAGAAGAAGAAGAAGAAGAAGAAGAAGAAGAAGAAGAAGACCGCATCCTCCTACAACCTAAAGGCTCGATAAGCATTCAGTTAGACAAAACTGATACTGGATCGAATGTTTTCTTTCCTGGTCACAATGGGTTTTTTCTTATGAGGCATCTGACCATCACCTGTGCTGCGTGTTATTGATGATAAGGTGTTGGTCATGAATCGACTTGACAGAAAGTGTAGATGTGTTGTGGTGAGCGAATAATTTGCCAGTAGCTTTAACAGTGACTCACCATTTAACGTGCCCTCTATCGCCCTTGTCTATTTTGAACTGACTTAATTTTCTAACGAAGCACATTCTCTTTGTAAGATGTAAGTTTTGGATAACAGGGTAGTATGATAAATGAACCTAAAATACATACACCAAACAAATCAACGCGGTGGTACTTTGAGAGGACAATTATCACAGCGGAGAAATTCCGTTCATAGGGAAAATTTGAAGTAAAAATATAATTTCTTCAAGGGCCTTTTTCGGCAAATAGAATCGGAGATTATCAACGATTTCTATAGCGTGAAGCGAAAGAAGTGATTGGCAATCGCCTTTTAGACTGGACGCTAGTCTGCTCACAGGTTTATACTCCAAAACTGTTATTGATACTCATTTGCACCTTGGTTGAGCCGGGGAAAACGCCTGTTTAGTATCTGTCCCAACGGCTGATCACAACGGTCGGGACCATACGATTGCTAGGATTCGAACTCAGGATCTCATGATCCCAAGTCTGAGGACCTAACAGCCAGACCCACCGACGATTTCAAAGATTCAAATTGATACACTGCAAAAAAATCTAGACTTGCTTATTGATATACCTACCATCTTCATCACTCAGCCACTCACCTCCTTGAGTGCTCTGCGTTTGTGATGTGGTTGGTTGGCGGCGCTACTGGTAGGTCATTCTCTTCTCCTTTCATTCGTTCATATATCTTTTATCTTACTTTTCCCTCTTGATTCCCCCTTAGATCGTTGCAAATGGTGAACGGTGTCAATTTCAATTTATCAATCCACGTGCTATTTCAATAAAACAATGAAAACGTGTCTAGGGGAGGAATATGGCTAAAATAATTTTAAACCATTAAGCTAACAGCAGCAAAGTAACACAATAACAGCAATAATACTATCCACCACAATAACACAAAATCTTATTAAAAAAAACCCAACAAGACAAAACTAAACTAACCAATGTTAAAACGAAAATAATAAACGATCAGCACGCAACTCACAGCGCACCACAGTCTCAGCACAGTGGCAACACGTTATGTCGGATCGTGGCCAACCGCTTGACACGTTATGTCGGATGTTATCACGGCTATGTCGGATACGTTCCTAAGTCAGGACGTCGTAATCGAGACAACCATTCACATACCTGTACATTTGACTAAACTGTCCATGCCCACGTTACCTCGGACACGTGTTCTCGAATCATGTCTGCGCATTCGTACCTACAGATTTATTGTTTCAAATTGTATCACAAATGGGTTTGCTTTTCTTTTCCTCTCTATCTGTCTGTCGGTCCTGTCTGTCGGTCTGTCTGTCTGTGGTCTGTGTCTGTCCTGTCTGTCTGTCTGTCTGTCTGTCTGTCTGTCTGTCTGTCGTCTCGCTCTGTCTCTCTAGTCTCTCTCTTCTCTCCTCCTATCCTATCTCTCCTGCGTCTCTCTCCTCGTCGTCGGTGTGGCGTCTCGGTCACGTCCACAGCGCGTGTTCCCGGGGTCAGACCTCCTCGGCTCTGGGTCTCGGGGTGGTGCGGTCGCTTCGCTTCGGGGGGATGTCTCTCTCTCTCTCTCTCTTTTATTTCATTGCGGTTTCTAAAGTTTTTTTGTGTGTGTATGTTGTTGCGAAGAGATATTCGTTTTCCTGTGTACCTTTATATCCACAGATATGAGGAGACTGTCGAGACAGCCATGTACTGCCTTCTAAATACTATTTTTCTTTGCTAATTATTGAGAAAGAAAGGTGTTGTTTTTTTATATATTGTGTTTCAGACCTCCTCTTAAGATCTGTTTCAATTTGTCTCTCGAAATTAATGTATGTAGCTGTTATACGGACTATTATTTTAACTTTTGTTTTTAAACTAAGACGAAACGAAAAACGAAAATATTTAATCTTTAATTGTATCATTTAAATGTGCCAAAACACATAATTTTTTATGATGAATAAGGACTTCATAGTTATCTTTTTACATAGTAATCTAAGCTAGATGTTTCAGCAAGTTGCTTTTCAAACATATACGTTTCATTACAATAAAATTGTATAAAAGAAGAACGGTGTTACAATGTGACTGCAACTATACCTCATACCTCAGTCCCAGAGGGGAGGGAGGGGGGTGGCATGAGGACACAAGCAGCTGACATCTTCTGCCAAGTGGTTTTGTTTGTGGCAGATGATAAAATGTCCAAGAAGGTCAGCTTTGTCTGTCCTTTGATGTTATCAGACCAGCTCTTATATTTCCTTCAACGTCTGCATCACCCCTCAACCTGCCTTGTAGTATCATTTCGAGAGGGTGTTGTGTCTCACTGCATGGCCAAACCATGCCAG
>JAXRKP010000639.1:0-7500 GCA_037039925.1 Doris montereyensis | reverse complement strand
TATATTCATCTTTGATCTTGTAAAACTACTAGTAGGAAACATCTAATCAGGCTGTTGTACTATATAAGATTCTCGGAGATGAGAAGGGCTTTGAATGAAATTTCCTGTGGGGAATATTAAGCCTGCAAACTTTGCGTGCAATAAACTCAAAATTCACTGTACATGTATCTTCATCATAGCATTGATACAAATTAAAATCAGAAGTCATATTAGTATGAATTGAATGAAGTTACATAATATTATGAACGATATGTCTAAATATTTATTTCTTTATGTCTTTGGACATCCTACAGATTATTAAACGCTTCCTATCCATCAGAGGAAGGAGAGTTTTATTTGTCCAATCAATTTAAAAGGATTGAATCAACTCTCCACAGGTAAAACAAGATCGTGCTTTTGAGTTTCCGAAACCCTGTCCTTCATTCTCATATTAGCTTTGATCAATGTTTCATTCTCTCCTGAAGACTACCGTTCACTGCCCATTCAATCACCAGATTTTCAACACAAATTGAAAATTTCATCATAGATATGTGCGTGTGTGTGTTTATTGTGTTCCTTTGTTGACATTGTGAGGAAGGGAGATGTATGTGCATTCCTTAAAAGTGTGTGTGTAGAGCAAGAGAGAGAAGCCATTAAAATGTTTTACAATAAACCAACATGAGCAATGAGAGAGAGATATCTGAGAGAGAGAGAGAGAGAGAGAGAAAGGGAGAGAGAGAGAGACAGACAGACAGACATACAGACAGACAGACAGACAAGAAAGAGAGACATTGAAGAGAAAGATATATATAAGCTCAATATAAATGTATATATATTTATTTGCCTATGGTTTAGTTCTGTATGGAAAATCATATATTATATAGTCCATATATATATGATGAACAATAACTGAATAAAAGAGGAATGAGAGTATATAGAAAACCAAAAACGATGCTAGTGTATTTTTTTAAAAAGCCCAAATCCATCTGTCCATGTTTTGTTCTTTAAGTTTTCTCCTTATAATGATTTTGTGCCTCTCTCTTCACTCTTATTACTGAAACCATCAGCCTGCGAAACTGGGGACTATAACTGCATTGGCCAACATTTAAACATCTCGGCTATACATGCACTTTTACGACCTATGAACAATAAAATTGATCTGATTTTTTTTATTCATTGATCACTTCAATAATGCTTCCCTACCCCCTCCTCATCTCCTTCCCCCCCATCCGTCACACACACACACACACACACACACACAGGTCGCAATGAAAATCTGGATGGCATGCCACCTGTTGTGAAAACATTAATGAATGACACCGACTTCATGATCGAGTTTGCAGCCTTGCAACTGAAGATAACCAGAAATGGCCAACGGCTATCTTCTAAGGAAAGGTGAGTCTTCGTCTTGCTTTGAATGAGGTTTGAAAAAAGTCCCATACCTTATTTATAAAAGCAACAACAACAACAACAATCCCAAAAAAGAAGCAAATCAAAATAAAGTAAGTCAATACGCTGATAACTAATGGTGTGTTCAAATCAAGGGCATGAGATAATTTGCATACTATCCACACAAAAAATCAAACTACCACGGCTTAATTTGTTAATTACAAACAATCTTTTGCATGATCTTCCTTTTAGGAAGTTTCCAGTACCCTTCTTCCCCTTTAAAAAATATTACTTTCTGGCTCACTGAGACTAGAGAACGTGCTACATGTCTCTAGAAGTTCAACAGACTTTGGTTTTACAGTTAGTCTTTACACAGTGCCTGCCTCGAGACACAGAGTCAGATTTCACTAAAACGTCAGTGTGTATGTATCTATTTCTGTCTCCAAAATGTTTTCCATTGTTTAAGTGTCAATGTCTTCCAATTACCTTTTTAGATATGTTTGGGAATTCAAACCGTTCCAGTAAGTTTCTTTTTATTTTGTGTTTTGAGTTTTCAAATCTTATAAACAGCATTTAAGATTACTTAAATTTAGTACATATGTTCATGTTTTGTTCTGTTAACTTATCAAACAAACGGTTTAAGAAATGTAAAATATCATAAATCTTCTTTTACATTTTTTTCTTATCTTAGATACAATTTCAAAATAAGAAATAAAATTGAAAAAAAACTTTCATTTAGAGTCGACTGCTCCCCCCCCCCCACCTCCCGAAATCGACATGCGAGACAATTTTAAAGAAAAATTGTTTTTATTGTTGATGAGAATTTTTTTCATCTCAAAGTCTATCAATCAGATATTATCACATACTCTCCAAATAAACTCTTTATCTTTCTAGCATTTGTAATGTCATTAAAATCGTTAAAATTCTGAAACAATCGCTCATGGTGGATAGGACATATTTCGACACATATAAATTATCAAATCTATCTGATTGACAGATCAAGAATTCACTGGAAGTCTAGAGTGCCCCCGCAGCTTGCTTGGAAAGTTCAATGTGAGATACGTCAAATTCAACCTCTTCGATATGTCCAAATGGTGCGACCATGGATTCTTGCTCCATAGCCAAAACTCTCAAGTTTGATCATTCCCTTTGCGGTACCGCAGAAGCACAGGCAGATCGGCTTTCAGGTATTGAGTTGAATTGAATTGAATTGAACATGAACTTAATCACATCTTTAAAAAAAATAGTATTACGTGTATGTGCTCATTGGAGAATTTTGTGTACGTGACTCAGGAAATCATAAGTGGATTTGAGGAAATCTATATCTCGGTGTCTATGGTGTCAAACGGAACAGGTGATAATAATCACTTCCTGGCCAGGACGCTAGTTTGACGCGTATTTTTTACTCCCAAGCTAGTGATTGTAGTCAGTCATTATCACCTGAATAGGGTGAGGAAAATGAGTATTTTTCCCAAGGAACACAACGTCGGGCGTAGTTTTGTTAGGATTCAAACTCGGGACCTCATGATCCATAGTTTGGCAACCTTACTGCTCGGCCACCGACGCCTTTCGAAGTTATAAGTTCTGGTAAGTAATATCGAACATCTGAATCTATTCCCAGAAAGATAATGCAATTGTATGACTAGTATTTTAGTAAGTCCCATACTAATTATTCAACATAGGCTAATCAGGAGAAGAGTCCTGATTTTTCTAGGCATTCAGCATTAAAGGTAGATTGCTATTACATGTACTGTTTTCTACGTCGCTTGACCTTTCGCCAAGTCTGAATAAAGCTCTTACTGTCACGCCGGGTTGGCAGGAAGGCAGGAAAGAAAAGCAAAGCCGGAACTGGAGATCGAACCATCAAGATCACAGGCATGACGACATCAGGTGATCCATGAAATATTACCAGACATTTGGTGTTTCAAGGGATGGGGTGACAATAACATATCCTTTATGACTCATGAAATATGAAAGAATAGGCAACAACATGGAGGTCTGGAAGATGAAGAAAAAAAAACTAGGAACATTTACATTCATTTGTTTGGTGTAGAAATGTTGTTTTTTGTTGTTGCTGTTGTTATTTTTATATTGTTATCATTTTTTTCTTACGAGAAAAGAATGAAGTCAGAGAATTAATAAAGTTCGCCATAGAACGTTTTTGCCCCTATTCCAACTTGACAAATCGTGATGTATAACTTGCAAAATATTATTCTACATCTCACATAGTGGGTTTTTTTTATTGTATTAAATGGTATCGTTTAACTTGTTCTTATTTTTTCTCTCTTGAAAATTGTGTAAGATACAAGGCGTATGTCCAATGGTCTCCTTATATAAACTATCCGACTGATGTCAGTACTAATCATCTGTAATGCATGTGCTTTTCTTGATACTGGTATTTCCAGACTCAAATGTTGTGACAACACAATATCATCTTTTGAAATAGGGGAAAGAAAAGTTCATAATATTGCCATTGAAACATCGAAATACAAATATTCACAGACCATTGTTATTTTGCTATTTGAAAAAATGATTTTGGTCTGGATTTTTATAATAAAATCATTCGCTGCACATACAGTAATACATGTATGTTTCTCATTTTTCCCTTGAACTCAACTATCAAGATGAATTCGTATTCGTTGACCTTTGACGAGAACTTTGATCGTGTACACTAACAGCCTCACCCTGACACTTTTCACAGTTTTAAAGGGGTAAGAAGATTTCACAACGTTATATTTATTAAAACAAATACAAATCACCTTGCTCAGACATTTTTTTTAAGTACAGGTCTATCTGATTTTGGATACCCAAATCTGATCACCAGATCAGTTGATGTAGATTTGTTTGGTTGTCACAATAGTAACAAACAACAAATTCGTAAAGAGAAGTTTTTAAGATAAAAAGCAGCAGCAAAGCAGCATGTCCGACGCCTAGAAATTCTGCAGCATTCTTCGCAGCAACAGCAGCAGCAGCAGCAGCAGCAGCAGCAGCAGCATATTCAAGCAATAGCAGCAGCAGCAGCAGCAGCAGCATTGCATATTCAAGCAATATCAGCAGCAGCATCAGCAGCAGCAGCATATTCCAGCAATATCAAGAATGCAGCAGCAGCAGCAGCAGCAGCAGCAGCAAAGCAGCAGCAGCAGGAGCAGCAGCAGCAGCAGCAGCACAGCAGCAGCAGTCTTCAGAGCAGCAGCAGCAGCAGCACTGCAGTCAGCATCAAGTGTCTCGGCTCTTAACGTCCTTCTATTGGAAGAAAGACGACACTGAGGAGAAATAATAAACAAATTCCTGGCTCCCAGTGCTCCTATGTTTAACTACGTTTTTTTCGTTTGCTTTGGTAACACTCTTTCGTTAATCGAGGGATTGAACCCGACGCAGAGGTCGCGATTTCGATCCCCATGGTGGCCTAGTTGGTTGCTGCTTATTCCTTGTATTTGTCTCGTCTTTGTTCCTATTGGGGATAACTTGTGTTGTGTATAAAACATAACCTTCACTTCCGACATGCCTATTGGATAACTGTTTGTCTATAAAATAGTAGAAATAGTAATAGTGGGAATAGGCGAAATATGACAATAAGTGACAACTCCACTAATAAAGACAGAGCAAACACGTGACGTTTCGGGTATAACCTTCACACGACAACAAACGAGAAATATTTAGGAATCTAGATCTAAGTAATACTCCGGCATCACACAATGTGATGTCAGAAGAAACATAAAGGAGAAAGAAAGAAAGAAAAAGACAGTGATGTTAAGAAACGTAGCAGACGGGGGTGTGAAGAAAGAGCGAGAGGGAAGGTTCAGATCTAGAATGAAATAAAAATATGAAAATAAGTATGTAATAAAAGGTGAGAAGGAGATAGAGAGAATGAGAGAAATATAGAGAGAGAGAGTGTGTGTGTGTGTGTGTGTGTGTGTGAGAGAGAGAGAGAGAGAGAGAGAGAGAGAGAGAGAGAGAGAGAGAGAGAGAGAGAGAGAGAGAGGGAGAGGGAGAGAGAGAGAGAGAAAGAGAGAGAAGAGAAAAAAAACAGGCAGGGAAGAAAGAAAGGAGAGAGAGACGTATGAGTATGGGAAACAAGAACGAAAAATAGGATAAATGTAAGACTAGATCTATATCTCACTGGGTTTAGAAAGAAGAACGATAGGATAAATGTAAGACTAGATCTATATCTCACTGGGTCTAGAAAGAAGAAATAATACAGAATGAATGAAAGGAAGTGTTAATCAAGATAAAAATTTACACTGAAGGTGCGAAATGTACATAAATTCACAAATTTATCGATACAATAAGGGAAGAGAGTAAACAACTTAACTGAAATTTCAAAAATGCCAGTTAGGACTAGCTGATGCCATCCAAGTTCTCAAAATTTCAAGTTATTTCTCCTTGGTGATAAAATAAGGTCTATTCCGAAGGGGTTGTTATGGCGTCATAGTGGAACAGGCGGGTAAGGGTGTCGTATATTGTAAGATGTTAAGAATATAATTAATTGGTATAGTGGTGATGAGGTCCAGGGACGTAGGCTACTTAGACGGGAACTGGGGGGGGGTTAGAGTGTGGGTCACTTAGGGGCACAGGGAGTGGTTGGGGGGGGGATGGCGAGTGGGGGGGATAAGGTGTACGGTGGAGGTTGGATAGGTGGGGAAGGGACGGTTCGGGGGTTGGGGCTGGGGTGTTGTGGGGTGAGGGGTGTTGTCTGGGTGGCGTGGGAGGGTGGGGGCGTAGCGGGGCGGAGTGTTAGGAGATGGGGGTTTTGGCGTTACTGGGGGGGTTGGCTAGGGGGTGTGAGCGCTTGGGGTGGTGAGGGTGGGGGGGTGGGGGGTGGTTGTGGGGGGCTCGGGGACGGGGTTGGTGGTAGAGTCTATGAGGTGGGGTTGGCGGTGGGGGGGGCGGGAGGTGGAGATGAGGATAGGGTGGGATGAGTTGTGGTTGGTGGGGGAGGTGGGGGTGGGGCGGGAGGGGAGGGAGACGAAGGGGAGGTGGGGGGGGTGGCGGGCTAGGGGGGGGAGGGTAGACGCTGGGAGTTGGGGGGGGGGGGTGGGGTTGTCGGGTTCTCGTGGGGCGGGGGTGGGTTCGAAGTGTGGGTGGGGGCGGGGGGGGCCTGGTTGTGGGGTGGTGGAGGGGAGGGGCAAGGGAGGGTGGGGGGGTGGGAGCGGGGGGGATGTGTTGGGGCGGTGTGGGTGAGCGTGAGGTGGAGGGCGAGTGGGTGGTTAGAGGATGTGGTAGGGTGGGGGTGGGGGGGGTGGGGGCGGGGTGGTGGGCGGGAGGGTGGAGGGAGTCATTGGGAGAGGGTGGGGGGTGGTGGCGGGGCGGAGGGGGTGGGTGGGTGGTGGGATTTTGATAGTGTGGCGGTGGGGGGGTTGGAAGGGACGATTTGGAAGGTTTTAATTTTTGTGTTTTTTTTATTTTTTTTTTAATTTTTCCGTTCTTTTTTTTATTTTTTATACCTTTTTATATTTAGTATTTATATTATTTTGTTTTTTTTTTATTATTTCTGTTATTTTATTCGTTTCTTTATCTCTTTTTATTATTTTTTTTATTATTTTTTTTAAGGGGGGGGGTGTATTTAGTTTATCCTCTATGCTAAATCTTTTAGTTTCATGGGGTGGCGGGGGGAGCGGATTGGGGTAGGGGTAGAGATGGTGGAAGGGTCGGGTTAGTAATAGGTGTGCCCGGCTATGGGGAGTTACTCCAGAGAAATTTATACAAATTGGTGTAAGAGTTCATACCGCCAGGGGGATGATTTGTGCCCAAATCTTACTATAAACCGGTTCTCTAAAGAACTTTCCTAGATGAGCACCACCGATACATGACCTGAGAATGCATACTTTCAGGTATGGTTCCTCGATGTCCTGGTTATTAATATGTGAAGGACCGGTTGCTTTCGCAGTATTCTGATTTCTCTCCTGTGATGGCAAATCTGTTTGGAGAGTTGCAAGCCAGTTTCTCCGATATAGACCATTCCACAATGATTGGCAGCGAAGAGCATATAATAACATTGCTAGAGCGCAAGAGAATTGAAAATTCACTGACAGTTCTGTCTATGGAACGAATGGTTGTGGAAGCCGGTCTACAAAGGGGCATGTCTTGCAGTTAGTGCGTCCAAATCGGACTGTGCCGACGGCGTGGAGTAGT